>CAUYRH010074554.1:0-17410 GCA_963574655.1 Perodicticus potto
AGACAGAGTCTCATTTTATCGCCCTCAGTAGAGTGCCGTTGTGTCACACAGCTCACAGCAACCTCCAACTCCTGGGCTTAGGCGATTCTCTTGCCTCAGCCTCCCAAGTAGCTGGGACTACAGGTGCCCACCACAACGCCCGGCTATTTTTCTGTTTTGCAGTTTCGCTGAGGCTGGGCTTGAACCCGCCACCTTCGGTATATGGGGCCGGCACCCTACTTGATGAGCCACAGGTGCCAACCGGCAAGAGAATCTCTTAAGCCCAAGAGTTTGAGGTTGTTGTGAGTTGTGACGCCATGTCAGTCTACTGAGGGTGACACAATGAGACTCTGTCTCAAAAAAAAAAAAAAAAAAAAAGTTTTCTGAAAAATCTGCCAACCTTTTAAGGTTGGGGGTAGGGATATTAGGCAAAGAAGACCAAGATGGTTTTCTTATATTTTTGGAAATGTACAAATCGAAATGTCTTTTTTTTTTTTTTTTGCATTTTTTTGGCTGGGGCTCAGTTTGAACCCACCACCTGCAGTATATGCGACCGGTGCCCTACTCCTTTGAGCCACAGGCGCTGCCCAAATCAAAATATCTTAAGTGCACAGACTGACCACAGGAATGAGGTATCATACCCCTGAGATAAAAAGAGCAAAACTTATTCCCTACCAATGGGCAGAAAGTTAAATTCCTATTTCCTTTTTTTTTTTTTTTTTTGAGACAGAGCCTCAAGCTGTCACCCTGGATAGAGTGCCGTGGCATTACAGCTCACAGCAACCTCCAAATCCTGGGCTCAAGCGAGTCTCCTGCCTCCGCCTCCCAAGTGGCTGGGACTACAGGCGCCCGCCACAACGCCCAGCCATTTTTTGGTTGCAGCCGTCATTGTTGTTTGGCGGGCCCGGGCTGGATTCAAACCCGCCAGCTCAGGTGTACATGGCTGGCGCCTTAGCCCGTTGAGCCACAGGCGCCGAGCCAAATTCCTATTTCCTAATCCCAACAGGCCTCTGTTCAATAAGAATAGTAATGAATGAAGGGGTCTCTAATTCATTGAAAAGATAATTTCTGGGAGCTTAGCAGTAAACAAGCAAGGCAGATCTAGTCCCTGTTCTCACCCAGATTCTGGTCTAGCTTTGGACTGTACTTTTCTAGGTGCCTAAGGCAATGTTTGTTACTCTAAAAAGTCACCACCAACTTTTTGAAGATGGGCAGGGTGGGAGGGGGCTGTCTTTTCATACATTCTCACCTGGAACCCAGAGAACCTAAGTGAGTATTTCAAACACAACAGGCAGGCAATAAATGTTTTTTAAATACTGGGTTAGAAAAATAAATTTGGGAATTAGTGCTCTGACTTTTCAAGTCAAGCAGCCTTTTAGTAGGACTAAATAATTTCCAGAAGCAAAAAAGGAGGCACAAATTTAGGCTACTATTTTTATGGTAGTATCCCATCTTGAGACAAGAGAACTTTTAACCCTAACCTTAAAAATAAAACAAACAACACACCAGAGGGAATTTCCTTTTGAGCCAAATTTGATACAGTCCCCAGTTTTCTCTAATACTTAGAAGTCATTTCTACATCTCAAAGACCACCCACAGCTTGAAATAGTTCCTACCTTGCTAAGTACTTGGTTTCGATCTGCAATGTCTATATATATGGTTTCCACATGTTTCCATGACTCAGGATCCAGTTTATGCACCTGCAGGAAGAAGGGGAACCACTGTGTAGTTTTGTTTGTTTGTTCGGGGTTTTTTTGCAGTTTTTGGCCAGGGCCGGGTTTGAACCCACCACCTCCGGTATACGGGGCTGGCGCCCTACACCTTTGGGCCACAGGCACCGCCCTTGCTATGTAGTTTTTTAATAAGCTACAAAGCACCCTTTTCCCAGAATGGACACCTCAGAATGTCTATCCTCAGAGCCATCCATGTGAAATTCCTACTGCTAAAGACTGACATACAAAATTACCCAAAGGAATGGGAGAATGGATTTTTTTTTTTTTGTAGAGACAGAGTTTCACTTTATCGCCCTCGGTAGAGTGGCCGTGGCATCACACAGCTCACAGCAACCTCCAGCTCCTGGGCTTAGGCGATTCTCTTGCCTCAGCCTTCAGAGTAGCTGGGAGTACAAGCACCTGCCACAACGCCTGGCTATTTTTCTGTGTTTTGCAGTTCGGCCGAGGCCGGGCTTGAACAGGCCACCTTCGGTATATGGGGCCGGCACCCTACTGGATGAGCCACAGGCGCCACCTGAGAATGGATTTTTTTTAAGAGACAGGATCTCAATAAATAATCTATTGTCCAAGTTGGAGTGTAGTGGCTACTATTCACAGGTATGCCTACAGTACAGTGTAGCTTCAGACTTCTGGACTCAAGCAACACTCCTGCTTCAGCCTCCCAAATATCTGGG
Organism: Perodicticus potto; assembly: GCA_963574655.1. NCBI lineage: Eukaryota > Metazoa > Chordata > Mammalia > Primates > Lorisidae > Perodicticus > Perodicticus potto. The sequence continues at coordinate 2,387 of CAUYRH010074554.1, forward strand.
ACTACCGCCTGCATCATCACACCCATCTGGATCTTCAGTTAAGTTGACATAAATTTGAGAACAAACGCATATAAATTTGAGAACAAACGCTCTGATTTTCCAGGCTAAGTATCACTTCTACAGGTCAAACCACACTCATGGCTACACAAAACAATTACATTGTTTCCTGATGTTCCCCTTTGTAAATACTCTAAACACTTTTGGAGATGTTGCCTGCTCAGCTGTATAGGGCTTATGGTGACCAGGATGTACATGCACATAATACAAAATTACGACACAAATTCAAAATGTGCAAAAGAATATAATAAAGAATAACTTCCTCTTGTTTATTCCTCAGTCCCCCACTTAAGTAACAGCCATGGCTACCAGCTTCTACACATGCACAAACATCCATGTGCATAGATTAAAAAAAAAAATACAAGGGTCGGGGCGCAGTGGCTCATGACGATAATCCCGGCACTCTGGGAGTGGGTGGATTACCTAAACTTACAGGTTTGAGACCAGACTGAGCCAGAGCAAGACTCCGTCTCTAAAAATAGCCGGGCGTTGTAGGGGGGCACTTGTAGTCCCAGCTACTTGGGGAGGTTGAGGCAAGCGATTCGCTTGAGCCCAAGAGTTTGAGGTTGCTGTGAGCTGTGAGGCCATACCACTCTACCGAGGGCCATAAAGTGAGATTCTGTCACAAAAAAAAAAAATGGTAGCATATATATGTACATATATGTATATATAATGTTACATATCTTGCTTTTTCACCAAACATTGTATCTTAAAGATTGTTCCCTACTGTTTTTCTTTTTTTTCCTTCTTTTTTTTTTTTTTTTTGCAGTTTTTAGCCGGGGCTGGGTTTGAACCCGCCACCTCCAGCATATGGGTCCGGCGCCCTACTTAATCTCACTCTGTCATCCTGAGTAGAGTGCTCTGGTTTCATAGCTCACAGCAACCTCAAACTCCTAGGTTCAAGCGATCCTCTTGCCTTAGCCTCCTAAACTTCTGGGTTTAAGTGATCCTCTTGCCTCGCCCTCATAAAGTAGGCAGGCCTACAGATATGCAGCACCATGCCTGGCTAACTTTTTTATTTTTTGCAAAGATGTGGTCCCTCTACATTGTCCAGGCTGATCTCAAACTCCTGGACTCAAGTAATTCTCCTACTTTGGCTTTCCAAAGTTCTAGGATTACAAGTGTGAGCCATCATACCCAGCACTAATGATGCTTTTAATCTTAGCCACACAAAAGAATGCTTTAATGAATCAAACTCCTTGCATATATGTTATTTCACACATGTGTAAAAATAACTAATAAATTCCTGGGGATAAAAGGATACATCTAAATTTTGAGACTTACTGTAAAAATTGTGCTCTAAGAAATTTTGATTTTTTTTTTTTTTTTGAGACAGAGTCTCACTTTGTTGCCCTTGGTAGAGTGTCATGGCATCATATCTCATGGCAACCTCAAACTCTTGGGCTCGAACCATTTTCTTGCCTCCAGCCTCCAGAGTAGCTGGGACTACAGGCGCCCACCACAATTCTCAGCTATTTTCAGAGATGAGGTCTCACTCTGACTCAGGCTGGGAAACTGTAATTTTGATATTGTTCTAATACAGTTCCCGTCTTTAAAAAAAAAAAATTAAAATTAAATAAAAACATCAAAACCAAGAAAAATGAATACATAAATCTTTGTTAAAATCAAAATTGAGAGCCTGGTGCCCATGGCTCAATGAGTAGGGCACTGGCCACATACACCAAAGCTGGTGGGTTCCAGCCTGGCCTAGGCCTGCTAAACGACGATAATTGCAACCAAAAAAAATAAATAAATAAACAATAAAAAAAAATAAAATAGCCGGGCATTGTGGCGGGCTCCTATAGTTCTAGCTACTTGGGAGGCTAAGGCAAGAGAATCGCTTAAGCCCAGGAGTTTGAGGTGGCTGTGAGCTGTGACGCCACAGTACTCTATTGAGGGTGACATAATGAGACTCTGTCACAAAAAAAAAAAGAAAATCAAGGCTCCGCACTTGTAGCTCAAGCGGCTAAGGCACCAGCCACATACACCAAAGCTGGCAGGTTCAAATCCAGCCCGGGCCTGCCAAACAACGACAACTACAAACAAAAAAAAATAGTCGGGCATTGTGGCAGGCGCCTGTAATCCCAGCTAGTTGGGAGGCTGAGGCAAAAGAATCATGTAAGCCTAGGAGTTGGAGGTTGCTGTAAGCTGTGATGCCACAGCACTCTACCCAGGGTGACGGCTTGAGGCTCTGTCTCAAAAAACAAACAAACAAACAAAATCAAAGTTGAGGCCAGCGAGCCTGAGCCAGAGTGAGACCTCATCTCTAAATATAGCCAGGTGTTGTGGTGGGCACCTGTAGTCTGAGCTACACGGGAGGCTGAGACAAGAGAATCACTTGAGCCCAAGAGTTTGAGGTTGCTGTGAGCTATAACCCCATGACACTCTACCATGGGCAACAAAGTAAAACTCTGTCTCAAAAAAGATAAAAAAATAAAAAAAACTCAGGCCAGGCAAGGTGGTTAATCCTTATAATCCTAGCATTTTGACTTTGGGAGGCTGAGGTGGGAGGATTGATTGAGGCCAGGAGTTTGACACTAGCCAAGGCAACATAGTAAGACCCTGTCTCTGCAAAAAATTAAAAAAAAAAATTAGCTGGGTGTGGTGGCACATGCCTATAGCCCTAACTACTTGGGTGGCTAATGGAGGAGGTTTGTTTGAGCACAGGAGTTTGAAGTTGCAGTGAGCTATGATCAGTTAAGTGTATTCCAGTCTGGGAGAGTGAGACCTGATTTCTAAGGAAAAAGAAAAAAAGAAATATAGCCCTTCTGTGCCAGGAACTGCATTTTAGACCAACTAAAGCAGTATGAAGATTGTCCTGGAGATCAGAGTTTGCAAATCAGAGACAGAGCAATCCTACGCTGATAAGACAATCTAAGCAGAGGCTATTGCCTGGAGAAGCTACAGGGCACAGCCTTAGTACCCCACCCTGGGGTCTGGAAGTCTTGGGGGTTCTTGGGAAGTACTACTCACATTCTCCTGGGTGCCAAGATCTGGTTTGTGCCAGGTTTCAATTTTAATCAGAAAGTCTTCTTTCATGTACTCATTCTGAAAGATGGGAGGTAAAAAATACCTTAAAGTCACCAGGCTCACAGAAATTGACCATCGCCCATTACTAGATCACAGGCAATCAAGGGGCTCCAGACTGCCTTATAATCACAGCTAACCTGACTGGAAGCCCACAATATGCAAGGCATGCATTATCCCATTTAACCTACCTGTGAGGTCTTTAGAAATCACCCTTATTTTACAGATGAGGAAGGTGAAGTTCAAATAAGTTAGGTGACATGTCCAAAGCTGAGTCTCAAAAACAGGCTGGTCGGACTTCAAAATTCACACATTTAACTGCTCTACTATACTTTTACACACAGCATGCAAATGGTTAATCAGTAGTGTGGAAAGAGCACAGGAAGATTTCCTAACGCACCAAAAATAATTACTGTAGCTCTTTTCCTCCCATCTAGCCTTTTGCTGAATCCTGAAGTTCTCTTCTCAGCAGCTCAACCCTTCGTGCTAACTACTGTCTCCCTCCGTTGCTACTTCTAAAAAATTGGAATTACTCAAGGAGGAACGCATTAACTCATGAGCTTCTCAGTAGGAATTAGTTCCCCAGAAACTGTTTACATTTATCACCAAGTACCAGGCACTGGATAAGTATGATGAAGGGTGTAGAGGAGGGACACTGACAGAGGATGGCCAAAGGTCAGTGTTCAGTGGGATCAACAGATGCCCAAACAGGGAAGGGATGTCAATCAGGTCAGCTGAATTCAAATTTCTCACAACCCTGAGAAGGCACGAGCTGTGGGGGAAGGAGGGGGGAGCCACAAGCCATTCTGTACATGTAGGACCCACAGGATGCACCTGATAAAGCCACATGCCAATGCAGCTTAAAGCAGGAAGTCGATACGCCAGTTAATAAGTTCCTCATAGGACTGAAAGGATTTAGTCTCAATAACTCCAAACATCACCCAAGGGAAAGAGGATAATACCCAGGACCACCAGTGTAGGTATACTTTTATTTCTCCTTTTCTTTTTTGAGAAAGAGTCTCAGTGTGTCACCCTTGGTAGAGTGCCGTGGTGTCACAGCTCACAGCAACCTCAAACTCTTAGGCTTAAGTGATTCTTTTGCCTCAGCCTCCCAACTAGCTGGGACTACAGGCGCCGGCCCCAATGCCTGGGGATTTTTTGTTGTTGTTTAGTAGGCCCATGCTGGGTTCGAACCCGCCAGCTTTGGTGTATGGGGCCAGAGCTCTAACCACTGAGCTATAGGTGCCGAGACTACAATTTACTCCCCTCTCCCTCCCAAGAATACTTACTGTAATAACTGCTCCAAGGCAAGGACATGGAAAGAAGAGAGAAAAAGATTAATGAGGATGAATAAATATCCGTCCCCTCCACCCCTAGAGACCATGAATGGCAGGATTCTCTGTTCCCTGTAGCTTATCCATAGTTACTTCCAAGCCTCAGTGAATCAGAAGTACTTCAGTGTACAAACCCTCAAGTTTCACGCTTGTAACATCCCCAAAGACCAAATATGACATTTAATTAATGCAATGCCACTATGGGCTTCTTAGGCTTCTTTCCAGTGGGGCAAGGAAAGGGACCAGCTGTCATCAGCTGAGGCATTGCAACCCATCACTCTGCCATCAGAGCCTGACCAGCATGCTCCCACTCCCCACCCACGAGGGCATACAGCAGGGCCCTTTAGGCCAGGCACTATCTGTCCTCTGCATCCTCCTCAGTGTAACCAAACCTCTCACGGTCTGTACTCCTGCTCATTGTAACGGGAACCCCTCGGAAAGCACAGTTCAATTATTTAACAGAGAAAATGACTGCAGCTCTCATGTCACTGGGGAACAGACTAGCTCTCCTGACAAAGGCCTAGTTCATACTGTACCCTCTGAATTTAGGAGCTATCTCAATTTCTGATGGATGCCACATTGCCATGTTTATATGGGGCTGACAAACTCTGTAACTCAAACTGAAACTAAGGTTGCCACTGACACTGAAATGAGCAAAAGTTGAAATATAAGATTTACCATGTACCAAAACAACCCAAAAGACTATCAGCGATTTCCCCAAACCCAATGAAAGATACTTGTAACTAAAAGGCCTCTATTGAAAAAACTATCCTGTTATCAGCTTGAAGAAACCCGTGTTAAAAAAGGAAATGATGGGTGTATTATCTCAAAGGGAAGTCCAGGGACTTTGACAGAAATTCTCCAGCACTGTCCTGGAGCAGGAGCCCTGACCTGTGTATGTGGCATGCTTAGCAGCTTCATCCCTAGAGTGGAGGCAGCAGTGTCAGGCTGCTCTGGTTGGATGACACTAGCCATTAAGCTTGTCCAACTAACCATATTCACCTTATTTTGAATCCACATCCTCTAAGAAGCCCTCTCCTTCTAGTCTGGACCCTGTCAGGACAGAATGTGCTGATCAATGGATACAACAATCTGATCACTTAACAAAATGGACATTTTTCACTACATGGTGGCTCTCTTTTTTTTTTTTTTAGCAGGCCAGGGCTGGGTTCGAAACCACCAGCCCTGGTGCATGTGGCTGGTGCCCTACCCACTGAGCTACAAGCGCCATTCAACATTTTATTTTTTTATTTTATTTTATTTTTATCTATTTTTTTGAGACAGAGTCTCACTGTGTCACCCTTGGTAGAGTGCTGTGATATCACAGCTCACAGCCCTCTTCAACTATTGGGCTTAAGCGATTCTCTTGCTTCAGCCCCCCCAAGTAGCTGGGACTATAAGCGCCCACTACAAAGCCTGGCTATTTTTTGTTTGCAGTTGTTTAGCTGGCCTGGGCCGGGTCCGAACCCGCCACCTTCTATGTATGTGGCTGGCGCCGTAACCACTGTGCTACGGGCACCAACCTAACATTGTGGCTTTCTGATTATACTTTAGCATCCCAGATAGAAGAATGCACGAGAATGTCCTGATCAGCAAATAGGCATATCTGGTTTCATTAGTAACTCTGCATTATAGTACAACTTTAATAGACTATCTTTGGGGGTTTATATACATTAGTCTTTGTGAGAAATTGATCCACTCAGTTCTGACCAATAGGGCATCTGAACCCATCAGGGCGATGACCCTCTCTGACCTTTAATGCCAACTTAGGTGACCAAATCATCTTCCCCAAACCTTCCCTACACCTCTCTGCCTCTCCAAACACCTCTCCATTCATAGCATTCCCTTTTCCTCAAACTGCAACCTTTGGGTACGCTGGAAAAGCCTCTGGAAACTCTCTGCAGCTTTCCAAACAAGACTAACAAGGTTTCTGAAAAGCTGGCTTAGTGATACTATATCCAGCAAGTTAAGGTTTGAGGGAGAGGTGGAAGGAGAAACAGAAACACTGCTTTCCTCTTCCCAGTTTCTTTCACAGACCATTCCCCATCTTACCCTCTCCTAATGTCCCAGCCCATCAGCTTGAAGCCAAAAAGAGACAGAGAAATAAATTAAGAGAACAGAAAAAGGGCGGTGCCTGTGGCTCAAAGGAGTAGGGTGCCAGTCCCATATGCCGGAGGTGGTGGGTTCAAACCCAGCCCTGGCCAAAAACTGCAAAAAAAAAAAAAAGAGCGCGAGCGAGAACAGAAAGAGTTAATAATGAGTAGGGTATCACAAAACTGTTTTTATCCCACTCAGAATAAGGTTAGAGCTTTACAAAACATGGGGGCAATTTTACTCCATGCTGCTTTATCCATCTCACCTCAAACTTTGACCTACTTAGGCCAAGCTAAGGTGTCTGAACTAACTCTCTCTTCAACCCTCAGAGGGAACTGGAAAGTTCCTTGCCTGTTCATATTTCTTTTTTTTTGTTTTTAGAAATTTATTTTTTATTTTTTTTGAGACAGAGCCTCTAGCTGTCACCCTGGATAGAGTGCTGTGGCATCACAGCTCACAGCAACCTCCAATTCCTGGGTTTAAGCAAGTCTCTTGCCTCCGCCTCCCAAGTAGCTGGGACTGCAGGCGCCCGCCACAATGCCCGGCCATTTTTTTTTGGTTGTAGCTGTCATTATTGTTTGGCGGGCCCAGGCTGGACTCGAACCCACCAGCTCAGGTATACATGGCTGGCGCCTTAGCCCGTTGAGCCACAGGCGCTGAGCCCTGTTCACATTTCTTATTTTAAAAAAGCAAGTTCTAACTGAACAGATCTAATAGTCTATATATTCATTCTGCAGGAGGTGGATCCTGATATGAAGTCAGCACCCACTGAAGAAACCAACCTCCCTACCCCCACCCCTCTCCTCTTCATGAAGTATTTAGAAATCATATTTTTCTTTTGGTCAAGGATCAACATGAGAACTAACATCTGATGTGTAGAAAAATGCCCACATCAGCTGCAGCACACACTCCCCAGAATTACAGAGGACAGGGCATCTCTCAGTTGGCATAAGCTGTGTACCCAGAACCCTGCCCTAGGCACGCAGACGTCCATCCTATCTGTTTGCTTCCTTTATGCCAAGTTGGCTACGGTTTTTACAATGCATGCTCACTGCAAGTATCTTAGACATCAAAAAAATTCACCTTTGGCCCTATACCAGACAGGCCCAGCCGCACTGCACACTATCTTTTAAGAATGTATGTGCCAGCCTCATTTCCAAGAATTTAACAGCTTCCTGCTAATGCTTAGAGAGTAGTGATGTTTGCATTTTCAGATACAGCAATAAAACACTTAAGTGTTACACATCCCAGGTCCCACCTATGAATGTATATCCCCTAATAGAAGGTTCTTGAACCTGTGTAGGGCCACTGAGGGCTGGAAAGAGCAATGACTCTGTATTCTGAACTTTGGTCATTCCCAAAGTCCACAGGATGAGAATCACACGAGTCATGGAAGGATCACTTCCTCATCAGATACAATCTAGGGAGTGTCATTTCCCAACAAATAAAGCAAGTGAAACAGTATAGGTATAGGCTGGAAGGAGGACCCCAGAGCCAAGACTGTGCCAACAGATAGAGGTTGGCTGGAGGAAAGGTCAACTTCCAGGGGACCTCTAGGGAGCCCTTGGGGTTTGAATCAGTACTAGAGTGGTCCCTCCAAGAGTTCCACCCCTAGATGGCCCTCAAAACCTAGGAATCTTAGAAAACTAAGAGTCTAAGATACTGAAAAGGAATCCCAGAATGTCTAGACTAGGATAAAAAGTTTTCTGTGGAGGCTGAAATCTTTTATTTCCAGAAACTTGAAAAAGAAGACTGGCTAAATTTAAGAAACTAAGTCCACCTCTAACCTCAACTATAGAACGTGCTGGTTCAGCATAAGCTCTTAGCAATGACATCCCCCACAACCCCACCAAAGATTCCACCATGCACACTCCATGTGTACATAACAGATGCTGCTTCTAAATCCTTTGTCACCAAAAATTGGGCTTATTTCAGCTTTTCCCCAAGGGCCTGGTCGGCCTGGTCCTCCCCAAGGCAGGCAGGTCACTCCACAGTCCCCATCCTAGGACTACCTCTCTCAAGTGTCCTAGATCTCTGTGCTGCTTTTCAAGAATTTTCAAATTTATCACATTAAAATGTGAAATGTCAGTACCTAACAATAAGAGAATGGTTTTAAAAGCTCACAGGAAATTCATATGATAGGATACTGTACAGTCATTATTAATTTTTGAAAGTACCACACTACATAGTGACAGTGAAAATGTTCTCCATTTACTGAAGAAAAATGAGCAATTTACAAATCAGTAACCATATGATCTAAAATTTTGTCTAGAAAATGTGTCTGGAGATATGTGTGTGTGTGTGTATGTATTAAAAAAGATTAGAAAAAAATACTAAAATGATAGAATCACAGATGATTATTTTCCTCTGTTTTTATTTATTTTCCAAAATGTATACAGAGGACACTACTTTTGTAATCAGTAAAAACTATCAAAATGACCACACCATCCTCAAATAAAAGGGCTGGTTCTGAGTTACCTCAGGCCATGACTTCCCGTGACTAATAAATTGCGCTGGACAAGACTGATTCTCACCACCAGCTCAAAGGAAGCCCTTAACCTCATCCTTTCACTGACTTAATCTGGAAAATGACTGTGAGACACAAAGCCCAGAAGCACCCTCACCCCGTGGCAAACCTGCCAATAGCTTCTTCTACCTAGGGGTCCATACTCCACCTTCTAGCCAAGTTGGCACTCACCAGTTCTGCAATAAGGGTAGGCATTCCACGCTTTTTCATGGATATTCAGGGCTCCCTCAGGGGCCAACATTCGAACAAACGTGGGTACTTTGCTATAGTGGAAAAAAAGGGGTTATGAAGAGAAATAGAGAGAGAGGAAGACACCAAAAGGCTTTTACATCATATTCTTCAGGTCACAGATCCAGCTTCTTCTGTGGGGAGTTGACAAGCAAGTTTCCATGAGATAAGCAGTTTACTGCCGTGTGTGAGAAGCCACCTGCCAGAGCCTGACACCCCAGCTCGGCTGCTGTTAACATCCACCCACAGGGCGCCCCACTACTCACCAGAACAGGACAGCACATGAGACCCTGGGCATTAGACTACACAGTGCAAAGATAATATACAAAGGAGATAACCTCTGAGCATGGACCAGTGTAGGTTTAGGGGCCAGGGTGATTGGCTGATTAGATCATTAGATGATCTAATCTGTTTTTGTCAGTTCTGAGAGGCCAAGGCCTCAGGGCCATCTATCTCCCAGGACAAAATATTTTCTTCCATTCAATTCTTCTTATCTCAGGTTACAGAACAACATGTACAGTATGAGTCCAATTTTTTTTTTTTTCCTTAGAGATGGGGTCTCACTATGCTGCACAGGCATGTCTTAAACTCCTGGCTTCAAGTGATTCTCTTGCCTTGGCCTCCCAAAGTGCTGGGAATACAAACATGAGCCATTGTGCCCAGCCCTTCCTTGGTTTTTTTGTTTTGTTTTGTTTGTTTTTGAGATAGAGCCTCAAGCTGTGGCCCTGGATAGAGTGCCATGGCATCTCAGCTCACAGCAACCTCCAACTCCTGGGCTCAAGCAATTCTCCTGCCTCAGCCTCCCAAGTAGCTGGACTACAGGTGCCCTCCACAACACCCGGATATTTTTTGGTTGCAGCCATCATTGTTGTTTGGCGGGCCATGCTCAATTCGAAGCCACCAACTCAGGTGTATGTAGCTGGCGCCTTAGCCGCTTAAGCCACAGGCGCCGAGCCCCTTCCTTGATTTTTAACTGATAATCTATATAGTCTTTAGCAGGCTCTGGCAATCTCATCAGTTTTAGTGCCTCAAGCCTAAGAAAAAACAGCTAACTACAGTAGAAAGCTAGCTCAGAACAATCCCCTGAGAGTCACTGACTCACTGTCACACTCATTCAGGCAAGTATTTCTATGTGCCAGGCATGGGGACACAAATAGAAACCAAAGAGATGAGGCTCCTACTTTCAAGGGGCTTACAGTCTAGCTGGGAGTTAATTAACCAGGAAAAGCCAACACTGTAAGCATGTGCCACGATTGGGTAGGCAGGGCCCTGGAGAGCACAGCACCGAGAGGACATGGAGGGGGACACCTGGTGCACCAGGCAGCCACCTTGGGGAAAGCTGGGATGGAACAAACACACGGAACAGAGAGTGGGCCTAAGCGAGACAAAAGGGTAGGGTAGGAAAACCGGGAGAACCAGGGACAAGTTCAGAGTAGCTGAAGTTATGAGGCAGGGAATACAAGAAGATCCGCAGATCCTTAAATCTTGTAAAGTATGACTAAGATTACGGACTCTAACCACAGGACAAAGAGAAGCCATTTGTATTTTTTTTTTTGGTAGAGACAGAGTCTTATTTTATCGCCCTCAGTAGAGTGCCATGGTGTCACACAGCTCACAGCAACCTCCAACACCTGGGCTTAGGCGATTCTCTTGCCTCAGCCTCCCGAGTAGCTGGGACTACAGGCCCCCGCCACAGTGCCCAGCTTTTTATTGCAGTTTGACCAGGGCTGGGTTTGAACTGGCCACCCTCAGAATATGGGGCTGGCGAGCTATCCACTGAGCCACAGGCGCCACTCGCCATTTGTAGTTTTAAAGCTGGGGAGCAACAGACCTTTCAAATAGAACACTCAAAGCTGGGCAGAGAGCTAGAAGGTAGGGAGACCAGTTAGGAGCTATTGTAGTAGTTCTGGCAAGAAATGGACGTGTGCAGGATGCTAAGGAGATGGAGTCACCAGAACCTGATTTGTATGTGAGGGTCAAGGAAGAGTGTAGTGGTGAGTTCATGTTTCTGATTTGAGCAACGAGATGGCTGACAAGGTAAGGCTTCTTTTGTCCTCATAAAGAGAGGTGGTGGTGGCATTTGCTATTGGTCACATTTGCTGTTGACTTTTGGTTTTTGCAGTTGGGTATTTTGGTGTTATGGAGTAGCAATGGCAGCTCAAAGTTTATACTATCTCTTGCAAGGAAGAAGGTAAGACAGGTGCCATCCTCTATATGCACAGACCTCTCTGCCATTCTGGCTGGACCAAGTGAGTCTTGACAAAACAATTGGCCCCTTCTACCTAAAATATCAACTATATCATCTCTTTTCAAAATTTTACTTAAAAAATATAAATACTAAAGCCAAGTGCAATAGTTTGCTCTTGTCATCCTAGCTACTCAGGAGGCTGAGGTAGGAGGACCCATTGAGCCCAGAAGTTTCAGGTTGCTGTGAGCTATGATTACACTACTGGATTCCAGCCTAGATGACAAACCAAGACCCTGTCTCTAAACTATATATATATATAGATATATACACACACATATATACCCACACACCCATATACCCATATATATTTTTGTAGAGACAGAGTCTCACTTTATTGCCCTCGGTAAGAGTGCCGTGGTGTCACACAGCTCACAGCAACCTCCAATTTCTGGGCTTAGGCAATTCTCTTGCCTCAGCCTCCCAAGTAGCTGGGACTACAGGCACCCGTCACAACGCCCAGCTATTTTTTTGTTGCAGTTTGGGTGGGGCCGGGTTTGAACCCGCCACACACGGTATACGGGGCCGGCACCTTGCCCACTGAGACACAGGCACCTCCCCTAAACAATATGTTTAAGGCTCAGTGCCCATAGCTTAGTGAGTAGGGTGCCTGCCACGTACACTGAGGCTGGTGGGTTCGAGTCTGGCCTGGTCCTGCTAATCAACAATGACAACACAACCAAAAAATAACCGGGTGTTGGGGCAGGTGCCTATAGTCCCAGCTATTTGGGAGGCTGAGGCAAGAGAATCGCTTAAACATAAGAGTTTGAGGTTGCTGTGAGCTGTGACGCCACAGCACTCTACCAAGGCAACATAGTGAGAGTCTGTCTCAAAAAAAAAATTTTTTTTAATGAAAAAGAAAGGAGTTGGGCACAGTGGCTCACGCCTGTGATCCTAACACTCTGGGAGGTAGAGGCGGGTGGATTTCCTGAGCTCACAGGATGGAGACCAGCCTGAGCCAAAGCAAGAGCCTGTCTCTAAAAAATAGCCAGGCATTGTGGTGGGCTCCTGTTGTCCCAGCTACTTGGTAGGCTGAGGCAAGAGAATTGCTCAAGCCCAAGAGTTTAAGGTTGCTGTGAGCTACAATGCCACAGCACTCTACTGAGGGTGACAAAATGAAACTCTGCTTTAAAGAAAAAAAAAATTTTTTTAAATGATACAAATACCAGCAGAGCAAGAGGAAACATGGAGGAAAAGAGTACACTGACAGGGAAAGGGGATCATGATAAGCTTTGCCCACTTCACAGTGTGGCCCTCCTCCTGGCTCTAGCCCTGCAAAATCCTGGATCCCTCTGGGTTAGCACTTTTATATGACCCGAATGACACTTGAATCAATCAGAGCTTTTATGAAATGAAAATTAAATTGGCATCCGTTCAGTTTAGTGATTAGACATTGAGATTCAGGTGTAAGTTGCATAACAGTGTGGATATACTAGATGTCACTGAATTGTATACTAAAAAATGGTTAAAAAAGTGAATTTTGTTATGTATACTTTATCACAATTTAAAAAAAGAATCAGGTTTATTTTTTCCAGTTATGGATAGTTTCTAAAACTAGCTTGGTTTGACTTCCATTCCAGCTGGTGTACGTTTACATGGCTTTCAGCATCCTTCGGGTCTGTTCATAGTTTACTGAAATGTTGCTGTTTTGGTTACAGATTCAGCAAATTTATGTGGTTTGCTATGGATCTGGGTAAACAAATCAGTTCAAACTTCATTTTAAAATATTTATGCCACTGTTCCAAAGAGAGGTACCAAAGTTTCTCTGGTAGCTGATTTCACAGTTATCGGAATTTAAAATACTACCTGACCCAGCAATTCTACTTTTAGGAACATTTACTGTAGATTTACAAATACGTCAAAAGGTTTATGCAGAACTTTTACTGCAGTAGTAGACATCTGGAAATGACTATGAATATACATCGAGAGAGGACTGGTTAAACAATTTACAGCATATCTATACAACATAATACTATGAATACCATGTGTAACTATAAAGTCTAAGGCAGATTATGCTGACAGTGAAAGGTAGCCATGATATGACAAGCAAAAAAGAAAAAAAAAAACAATATGTATGGTATGATCCCAGCTCTATAAAAATAATAAAGGCAGCCAAGTCCACTGGCTCACACCTGTAATCCTAGCACTTTGGAAGGCTGAAAGTGATCAGAAGTGTTTGAGGCCAGGTGTTTGAAATAAGCCTGAGCAATAGGGCAAAACCCATCTCTACAAAAACTAGAAAAATTACCACCTACACACTCATATGAATGGCAAAATGTAACTACAGGCCAGAAAGTAGAAGGGAAGAGGAGAGATAGGGGACGGGAGGGGGGATATGGGAAGTGAGAGGGTATTTGAGAAGAACTCACCTAATGTGCATGATGCAACGGTACATTTCAAAACTATTAATTAGTATAATTGTGATGAATGTGTTACTTAGTTCAATGTAAGAATTTCACATTGAATATCGAAGCAGTACCCTGAACCCCATAAATGCATCAATATACAAAGTTATGATTTAATAAAAAATAATTAAAAAAAAAACTAGGGTGGTGTCTGTGGCTCAAAGGGGTAGGGTGCCGGCCCCATATGCTGGAGGTGGCAGGTTCAAACCCAGCCCCAGCCAAAAACTGCAAAAAAAAAAACTAGAAAAATTAGCCAGGTGTGGTGCCACACACCTGTAGTCCCAGCTACTCAGGAGGTTGAGGCACGAAGTTTGCTTGGACCGAGGAGTTTGAGGTTGCAGTTAGCTATGAAGACACCTTAGCCTGGGCAACAAAGTGGGACCCTATCTCAAAAAAATAATAAAATAAAGGAAATGTACACCATTTCTTTCTCTCTCTCTCTCACACACATACTTTTACAGTCACTTATGATGGAAAGGACTATAAGGAATTAAACACTATCACTTCTAAGGACTGGGAGTCTGGTAGAACAAGAATTGTTTTTATTTTTTTAAAAAAACTAATCTTCAGGGAGGCGCTTGTGGCTCATCGAGTAGGGCGCCAGCCCCATATACTGAAGGTGGCGGGTTCAAACTCAGCCTCAGCCAAACTGCAAAACAGAAAAATAGCCGGGCGTTGTGGCAGGCGTCTATAGTTCCAGGTACTTGGGAGGCTGAGGCAAGAGAATCGCCTAAGCCTAGAAGTTGGAGGTTGCTCTGAGCTGTGTGACACCACAGCACTCTACCAAGGGGGATAAAATGAGACTCTGTCTCTACAAAAAAAGAAAAAAACTCATCTTCGGCTCGGCGCCTGTGGCTCAACAGGCTAAGGCTCCAGCCACGTACACCTAAGCTGGTGGATTCGAATCCAGCCTGGGGCCCACCAAACAACAAGGACGGCTGCAAGCAAAAAATGGCCGGGCGTTGTGGCGGGCGCCTGTAGACCCAGCTACTTGGGAGGAGGAGGCAAGAGACTCGCTTGAGCCCAGGAATTGGAGGTTGCTGTGAGCTGTGATGCCACAGCACTCTACCCAGGGTGACAGCTTGAGGCTCTGTCTCAAAAAAAAAA
>CAUYRH010074556.1:0-15239 GCA_963574655.1 Perodicticus potto
TTTTTGAGACAGAGCCTCAAGCTGTCACCCTGGGTAGAGTGCTGTGGCATCACAGCTCACAGCAACCTCCAATTCCTGGGCTCAAGCAAGTCTCCTGCCTCCGCCTCCCAAGTAGCTGGGACTACAGGCGCCCGCCACAACGCCCGGCCATTCTTTGGTTGCAGCCGTCATTGTTGTTTGGCGGGCCCGGGCTGAATTCGAACCCGCCAGCTCAGGTGTACGTGGCTGGCGCCTTAGCCCATTGAGCCACAGGCACCGAGCCTATTTTTTATATTTTCCAATCTCAGAAGATTTATTCAGTTCCTGTTCATGATATTAGTTTTGCATGTTTCAGTTTTAGAAGATTTATTTGGTTCCTTTTTCATGATTATTAATTTTGCATCATGAGTCTGACATCCTCTTTAATTTCTTCATACATGCTAAGCGATGTATGAAGTAGTGTTATTTTGTATTTGATAGTTCTAAATTCTACTTCTTTGTGGGTTTGCTTTAGGTGTTTATTCCTTCTGTTAATTCTTACTTGTGGTGGCTTATATCCTTACACTTATTGTGTGATTTTGAATTGTGAAATATATTACATGGACAATTACGTATAGGAATTCTCTGAGGTCTCTGTTTAAGGTTCTTGTCCTATGCCTGTAGAATGTTAGGAGGGAGCACAGGGCTGGCCCCAAATGCAGCGATGACCAGGAAGTGGTTAGTAATTACCCGGGGAACTTTCTGTTCTCCATTCAGAATCAATGGTGAAAGAGTCTTTCCAGACTGTGTCCTTGGGCGCTATCTTCCGAGGGTCCTGCTGTTCATTACGGCATAGTCTGTGACCTGATTTCATGCCTCCCACGGATTCTACACTTGTTCTCCTGTTTTCCCTGCACAGCTCTGGATGTTAGCAGATCTTTGCATCTTTCAGCCTTAGCCTTTGCTTACCTCTTTGTGTTCAGCGTTTGTCATCATCTTTGGTATGTGAGGATTTCCTTGCTAGCTATAAAAAGAATTAAAAATGAATATTTTATATATTCATCTTAAAAGTTTTGTTTTTGGAGACTTTTAAGTATGTGTCATTGATTACTTTAAAGAGAATGGAAAGTATCTTAATGGAGAGTCCTACTGGAGGTTAGGCTCATCTGACCCAGTTAATTAGGCTGTAACATCCCTAGAGCATCTAATACCTGGGACTTGGCAGTGAAAATAAAAAGGATATGTTCAGGTGTTGGAACTCATGCTAGAAAGCTCCAAGGTTTCAGGTATTTAAATAGTCCCTAAAGGAGGGCCTTGTTTTCTGTTTTTATTTGCTTTGTCTCTCTGTTGCTAGCTTGCTTTGAGAAAATAGGAGTCATCATAACAAAACATAGTCATTAGTAGATGGAAGAATGGCCAGTGTCGCGCAAACTTCCTTCCTTCTTTACCAGTCTTTATTACATCAGACACTGCTATTCAAATGTAAGAAAAACATTTTCAAAGTGAAATTTCTAGTCTTTCCAATAGAGACAGGATGTATGAAGGTGATGTTGAAGAACTCTACGGATCTTGTGCGAAGCACTTGAGAAGTGAACTGCTGAGAAGGCTGTACTAGCTGATGAGTGAAGAGTAGAAAAATCCGCAAAGACAGTGATGTAAGTTTCAACAGACAAAGATGAAAACTTGGAAGCATTGAGGAAACGTGCTATGCTATTTTTGTGAAATGGAACTTGTTTTTGGTTTGCGGAGGAGGGGGGGAGGGTGATGTCATGCTGTGACACCTTCTCCATGAAGGCTTGATACATTGTATTTAATAAGAACCTAAAATTATGTTAAATGTAAATAAAACACGTTTTTTTGAATTCCAGTTCAAGATAAAATCTCAGTTGAATGGTTTTGATTATTCAGCTGTGAAATGTTATTTATTATTTTTTAAGTGGATTCACTTGAGCCAGCCTTTCTTCTTAGTATAACAAGTGATACGTAGCAAAAGCCTGATATAGACTATCAAATCCGTGTACCAAGGAACTGGTGAAGCCCATAGCTAGTGGGGCAAGAGTCTGGGTGCCTCTCCTGTTTTATGTGTGGTCCACATATAGAAGGTCCTTTTCTCTGTGTTCCATACACAGATTAGGGAAAATTCGCAGTCTGCACTGGTGACTGTTCAATACCCATTCAGAGTGTCAAGTGCTTCCCATGTTTTTTTTGAGGCCGTTCCTTCAAAATGGGCTATCCGTTGTCTTACTGCTTTCGTTTGGCCCTGGGAATGCCCTTTTACCCTGTTTGGGGATATAAATCTAACCAGACACCTTGACAGATTCCGCTTGCATCTCTGTATTGGTCGCTGACATGCTGTAGTAATGGAGAACATGATCTGTTATTCACAAGTTAATTCAAGCTGAGAGTGGATTCTCCAAATGGGGCAGAGACCCACCCAATGTCCTGACCTTTCCTGAGTACTCAGCACAGGGGTAGAGCAGCTGTGAGTGTGGTTACTACTCTTTCAGTGGCCACTGTGAGAGGCAGCATAAGGGTGGAACATATATGCTCAGGGGCCAGATAGCCTTCATCTGAATCCACCCCTTTCCAGGTAATGTGGCTTAAATATGTGGCAACCTCTGTGCTTTCATTACCCCATCTGCAAGATGAGTACAATTAGTTTTCCTACCTAATGGATTTCTTGTAAGTTCAAACGTGAGCTTCTATTTGGCATGTGTTCAGGAAATGTCAATTAAGCATTTTTTAAAAATAATTATGTAGACCACAATGCCCATCATATTGAGAATGAATGAACTCTGAGATTTTTAGGCATAAAGTTACATAGAATGGCTAAGAGGAGCATGTGTGTGTGAGAAGATGATTCTGAATTAGGGAGCATCAGCACCATTAAACCTTCCTCAAATGTCAGAGTCCAATATTGGCACACTGAAAATGAAGTGAATATTTGCTGGGACTACAGGATTCTAAATTATTCATGAAGGCTTTGCAATCTTGAATCCTTTAATTCCATCACATCTCTAGTACAAAAGGCAAAGCCAATGTTCTCTAGTTATAGATTTTGTAAAATAAAACCCTTCAGCTGTGCCAACCTGGTAAAACTTTTTTTTAATATAAGGTATCAGCTGCTGTATCTATTGCTTCAATTAAAGCCTACCACTGGAGAGAGACCAGGAGAAACCTAACTCTGTCAAAGAAAATCACGAACAGAGGCGTTTTTAATCTCTGGATGTGCCGTTAAGCTTGTGGAACTGTGCTCTGGGATTTCCACACACAGACAAAGTCTAGAGATGGTAAATTAATTCTTTCCTAAGTGAAGCAATACTATCCGGTGCCTGGAGTCAAAGACTTACATGTTGGGGTTTTCTTGCTGGCTTAGTGTCTTTGCCGTGGTGACAACTTCTGTGGCTTGGCCTCTGTGGTCCCTGTCTGCCTCTCCTGCACCATTCTCCTCTCACCTCTCCAGCCCTGCTTGTCTGCTACACCCCAGAAGAGTGTACCCCTTCTTCCCAAGGCATCTGCTCAGACTGATGATGGGGAAGTCACCTCTCCCCATGTCAACTCTGGAAGTGCCATTTGCTGTGCCTGCTGTTTGGCATGAAGAGTGTGTTGCTGGGTACTATCTGTTTCATATTTTCAACTAAAATATAACTTCGACAAAGATAGGAATTCCATTTACACTTTAAATCCTCACACTGCCAAGAATAACAGATGCTAAATAGATAGTTACCTAAGCATTGGATTTGGAGCCCTCAGTTCTAGTCCTGGCTCCGCCACTAACTTGCTGAAGTAACTTGGACATGTTGGCTACATGCGGTTACACACAGATGCCAGCAGTAATTGTAACCGTGATCACGGTCAGCACAACTGATAACACTTACTGAGTCCTTAGGCTTCGCTGCTGTTCTAAGCATTTTACATGTGTTACAGAGGAGGTGCTGTTCATTATCATCATTTTGTAGACGGGGAAACTGAGGCACTGAGCAGTCGAGTAACTTGTCCAAGGACACAGAACTAGCAGGGAGTGACAACACAACGTTCAGACCTGGGCAGCCAGCTACCTCAATTTACTGAATCCAATAACAACAAAAATAACCACCCCTGATGGCTTTTGACCTGTTAACTCAGGCAGGCCGCTGTCCCAGCTGTTCAATCCAAGGCTGGTCTAGGCGTTGGTGTGAAGGGATTTTGCAGGTGTAATTAAATCCCTACTCAGTGGATGCTGAGGGAGATTATCCTAGATAATCTTCGTGGGCCCTAGAGGGTTTAGACATGGAGCCAAGGCTTTCCCAGAGAAGAGATTCCTCTGCCTGTCCTGGCCCTCCTGTCCCAGCCCCATCCTGCACCCATCTTCTCCTCCCGACTCCCCACCCTGTGGGGTGCAGCCCGCTCAGCCAGCCACTGCCACAGATGGGGTCTGTGTGTGTGTCTCGAAGTGGCCCTGCTTCCCTGTTGGGCCCTGACTGAGACACACCTTGACACCTGCCTGGAGCTGTCATACCCTCTGCCCCCAACAATCTTTTCCCTCTAGGGGCACTCCACTCTCCAGCCCGACTCCCTCCAAGGTCAGGCTCAAATCTGCATCAGACAGGATACACGCTTTCTCCTCTGCACTTAGAGCCCATACGGTCTCTAGTTTACAACACGCTGCTTTGCCTTATGGGGAATTCTGACCCCTCTGCCCTGTGGACAGAAGCACTCGGGGATTGTGGCCTGTCCTTCCTGTCCAACCTCAGGGCAACACTGACTTTTGCAGAGTGCTCCATGTTTGTGGGGTATTTTATTCTTTTTTCTCCTAAGTTAAAATTTGTTTTATTTACCAAGGTTTCAGAAAGAGTGTGTGTGAGAGAGAGAGTGTGTGTGTGCACATATACGCTTTACCTGGCACTTTCATTCATTAGTGTTACAGCCTAAGCTTGTGGGAATAAATGTCCATTTGCAGTAACCAGAGATTATGGTGTATTTGTGGGAGTAACTGCATCAAAGGAACCTCTCTTCAGAATAGTCAGGCCCCAAATTCATTGAAATATCACAAGCCCAGCGTTTTAATTCTCTCTCTCTGTTCTATCCTTTTCTCCTTTTGTGAAACACACATACACACACCATGACCTCCTCCAGTTTGGTAATTTCTTTCTTTGAATAAAGAGGTGGGAGCAGGTGAGTGGAAAGTCGTGGCCTGGCCAGAAGGGAAGGGATAGTGCTGAGAGCAGCTCTCCTCCGATTGCGTTGCCCACGGAGTTGCTTGGCCTATGCTGGTGTGCATGTGTTTGTGATCGAATGCACGTGGGTGCAAGTGTGCGTGTGTGCTGTGTGCTTGCGTGTGCATGAACACATTGCCATTCCCTCCAGCCTCTGACAGTTCTGTCAGAGAAGTTGGCTGTAAATAAACATGATCAGGCTGAGCCTCTGCAGCAGGTGGTGACCTTGCTGCAAATGCACGCTCAGCTCTGCCTGCCGGCTCCCATATGCGGGTGGCTCACGTGGTCATTCTAGGGCTAGTGGTCTCTGAGGCAGTACTCAAATGGGACATGACAAGATGCTGAGTTCAAAAGAGACAGTGGAGTTCAAGAAGTTTGACTTTAAGTTTAATTCACTGGTTTTTATGTAAAGTAGAAGAAATCAAATTCTTTTGATCCTCCTGTCTGCCCTGTACTAAGTACTTTTGTGTAAGTTTAGTAGTCAAAGATGTGATCATTGCATTGGTTTTGATTTCAGTTCGTATCATTACTAAGGCCTAATTCATTTTTGTCTTTCCTAAGAATAACCTGTGATTTAAAAAAAATTGAACTTCCTTACTATGTTACAAACAGTGGAGGCGTCAAGAGAGAGGGATGTGTGAATGTACCTGTGCCGCTCTTTGAGCTTAGTTTAAAATTTTCTGGTCAAGCTGTTCTATATGAAAACAACCCAGTCTTTCTCGGTGGGGGCTCCCAGTATTTTAAAGATTAATCAAGCATAGACTCTGCGAAGGCATAAAAAGTTGGAGAAGGAAAGGGTTTGTTATTTTCCTTTTTGAAATTTACGGCACAGGGTGGGAAGATGGAGGGAGGTTGGGTTAAAACCCACTGTGTTGCTCTGTTTTTGCACGAGAGCATTTTCGTGTCCCGGGTGGGCAAACTGAGGCCCTAAAGAGCTTAACGCTTTTTTTTTTTTCTTACTCTCTTATTAGAGGTTAGGTCATGTTTGCTCCCACACGGGGCTGTCAGGGGAGGAAGTTTGCAGCAATGTGGGAAGCCCTTAGGCGGCACTGCAGGGTGTGGGGCAGGGAGCACAGCACAGGTGCTGTTAGTTCATTAACAAGGCTAAGCTGGTGTCCACTCGCACACTTAATTTCAAATGGGAAGGCTGCAGATGTGTCAAAGAGGATGCTTCAGGATCGTTAGTCTCTCCGGAGTTTAATCAGCAAGTTGGGGGAAGAGCACAGGGGGCCAGGCCAGGCCAGCAGCTCTGTGATGCCAGCATGTTTGGCCCCTGACACTGCAGTGTTCTCATGCGCCTTGCCTGTTCTTGATCCTCCTCATAGCCAGCCACGACACAGGCATTTAATAGATACAAACAACCTCTGCCATGAGAACTGGGCACCGTCTCCACAAAAAGGGAACTCCCGGTCGCTAAGTGGTGATCACTCTGTTTGATGGACAGTAGCTATTTTCATATTTAGATGATTCTGTAGGGAAGACATTAAATTGCTCAAAAGGCTTGAAGGATTTCACTGGAAGGAAAATAATAGTTAAACCCAGCGTGGTGTTAATCTGTCCCTTAAAATGAAAAGCTATATTCACTTCCATAAACTGTCAATCAAGTAATTTATTTATTCTACCTATTAACGACACCACGAAGCCCTCACAGTTTAGCTGGGAAGATGCACTCACAGATGGACAATGACCACAGTGCATGGCCATGTGGAGCAGGTGATCTTGGAATGTGGGGTGGGACCTGGGAAAGGCTTCTGTGGTCAGACTGCTTTTGGTCTGAGTTTTGAAAGATATGTAGGGATTTGCCAGGCAAAGGGGGGAAGACAGTGGTGTTAGGAGGAGGAATAATGTTCTTAATTTCAAGGGGATGGCTCCGATTCAGGCCAACCTTATGTATGGGTTTTCCTTAATGGTGAAACGACCGAATATCAGGTGCTTCTCCTGCAGGTCAGCGGGTGACTCAGCATTCTGTGCTGAGAGCTGGGGGCTGGGATTGGGCAGAGCTCTTCTCCTGATAGTGGTATCTCTACGTGGCGCCTAAGACATGGCTCAAGAGGCCCTGCAGAGCCGGGGCACAGGCCTGCTGCCAGTGCTGACGCCAGCCCTCTGTGCGTTGGCCCAGTGCTGGCCCCTGGAGGAGGAAGGGCCAGGCCCAGGCGGGTCTTGTGGGAGGAGCTCTGTTGGGTCTTCTCTGATGATCACCCAGGAGAAGGTCTGTTTCTGGCAATTCTGGGAGTCCAAATTGTCTTGGAACCAGAGCCGTCCACCGGGTGTGTGGGCAGCAGTGGTGGTCACACCAGGCTACTCTGTTCTGGGGTTTGTGGAATGCCTTACACCTAAGTGAAAACCGGGAGCCTCCCCCGCCCCCCGCCACATCCTCCTACTGCCAGGGGGACATGGGTGTCTAACTTGCCTTTTGTGGACCAACATTAGTTTTTAAATCATAGATTTTTCTTTCTATCTTTATTGAATAATATTTAGGAAAAAATTTACTAAAAGCCATACATACATTATTAGCACAGGTTCTTAAAGCAACTGTGATGTGATATCAGTTCAGTGAGTATTAATATTTCTAAGCAGAATGAAAACAAATTCAACTTTTGATGTGCATCTAATTTATTGAAGATGAACCCCCATCCACGTACTTGACACCTTAATAAGACATGTAGATTATAGAGTTGATCTTTTAAAAAAGCACACAACCATATGCATGTGTGTTTGCAAATAGACACACCTGTCTCAAAATAATCTCTTCTCTCAGTAATTGGGAGTAGACTAGCGCTTCTTCCCTTCCACGGTTTCCAGCTGAGTTTAGAGAAAGATGAGGCAACTCTTGTTGGCCTTTTGTGTGCTACTGTAGCACCCACGCTGCTTCTAGCATTCACTGAACTCTTACTGCATGCCAGTCCTGTGTTAAATGTCTTTTTATCTAGAATGAATGCCCATCTATTCCCTTACCTCATTATCACAGGTACCATACTAAGGAGCTGCTTCTGTTATTCCCATTTCTCAGACTAATAAAGCAAAGCTTAAAAAGATTAAGCAAATTGTTCAAGGTGAGAGGCAGCCAGGAGTCTGAATGCAGACCCAGGCCTTCTGACTCCAGAGCACACGGTCTAACCCCACCTGTACTGGACAGCATGTCCTGCCAGACAGCTCGTCATGGTGCATATAGATAACAGCAATTGTTGGTTGAATTGAATTGAATTACAAAGTGTTTTATTTTTGCACCCTAGATGATCAGCATGAGTCAGTGCTTCTCAGCTGGGCCCGTTTATCCCCCTGGGATGTTGGGCGATATCTGAAGACGTCTGTGGGGAGCAGGTGCTCCGGCATCTAGATGCTCCGGCATCTAGGGGATGGCCCCCAAGAGAAGGGTTGCCTTATTAGAAGTGTTAATACTGATGAAGTTGAGAATCCTGGTGTATGTCATTTTGGTAACATTTTGTGAAATGCAAAGCCAAGGTTCTCCCCAACAACCATAGCTGCAAAGGATTTATGCTCATTACCTGCTTTCTGAGTCTTTTTAAATTCCCTCTTGTGAGCAGTTTCCTAGGGGTGTTAAAAGTCAAATTTTTGCTGTTCTCCTGAGAGATCATTAGTGAGAGCGGATTGGTACCTGGTGTCGTAGAAATGCCACACCAACTGGAAGTGAGTGGTTTGGGTTTGGGCTTATGCGTTGTGATCCTTGTGTAAATTTTTGTTTGTGTAGCTTTTAAAACTTTAAATGGAAGTGCACAGGGATACTCTAAGCGTGCCTGGTTCTTGAATAGCATATTGATAAACCAAGTAGATTAAACCGGGTACCTGCCTTGTCACCAAATGTGGTAGAGTCTCCACTACATTCTGTATGTTCTTTACAATTTCATTTGAAATTGTAAAAGGAGAGTCAATGGTTGTGTGTTTACTAGCATTTGACTAGAATAAGACATAGTAAGTTCAGGATGGTGTTTGTTTTATTTTTATTTTTGATTCATTCGGTGAGAAGCATATGTGTGTTATTTGGCGTTACATTTGTAATTTAGCCATGTTTTGTCAAATAAGATTTTACACCATTGTAAACACTCATAAAAATAACACCTCTAAATGAATATCTTTTTGTAACAGTAAACTGCCGCATCTATTTTTTAATGAAAAGACTAAAAGCACAAATCCCCAGTATTGCATTGCTTTGTTCCAAGCTCTAGTAAGTTGCTCACTACAGGACTCACTACAATCATACATGCTGGGATTTCATGGATGGCGCAGGCATAGCCCACTGTGCAGTCTTGCTGGGCTTGTGTTCCTGAGGCCACGGTCCTCTGCAGGCTGTGCAGTCCTGAGCATACAAGAGTGGCATCTGAGGGTCATTCAGCACGCGCTGGCCAACTAGTTTCTACTATTAAGTGGGATAATTTCTGGCTTAACCATGTTGAGTTTATAAATTACACATCCAAAGTTAAATAGCTAATATGTTTAAAAGTAAACATGGTATTAACATAATATCTTCAGATTTTGTTGAAACTTGACTTTAAAATGGAGGCTTAGGCTGCAGCACCTCTAAGATAGAGGAGGGACTCCAAAGTGTGTATGAGATAGGTGCTTCTGTGCAGAATTTATTGGAGAAAGCTTTGTACCTGGATGCCATGAGTCCTGGACTTCAAAACCAGATGGAAGATCTAAAAGAAGTCAGGGGAGGACCCATGAACATTCATGAGGAGATGTATGTGGAACATGTTGCTGCTGTGGTGTGAATCAGGGAGCCTATAAGGGGATGTCCTTCAGCTGCCCAGGGACCTGGAAAGCCCTGCTGACATGGGCAGTGCTGAGGACCATTGCCTGATTTCACACTTGGGAAGGATGAAATGAACTCTCCTAACAATGATGCCTGGGATTTCCTGCATTCCTGGAAAATTTTGAGGTGTATTTTTGGAAGTATCAATGTGTCCTGATCCAAATATGGGCCATTTGTGGCACTATCTTGGATTTGGCCACCTAGAAGGATGGGACCTCAGTGGCAAGGAGCTGGAACGGATGCTACATTTCTGGGGGCTGAGAAAGGGTCTGAAGACACTGTCTGGAACAAGCTGTGCACAGCCAGCTCAGCAGACTGCAGGACAGCAGTCCCTAGAAACGGATCTGAAGAAGCTACTTGTAGGTAAAAGTAGGCACCCTGTCTCCTGGATGCTCCCAGGTCTTGAATAGTGGTTACTCACTGGGCATGAAGTGTGGAGCAGGGAGGGAGAGAAGCTAACCATGGCTATCCTGTGAAAGGCATGGGGGAAGATGTTTTATTTTGGACATGAAGATTGAAGCTTTTGATTACTATCTTCAAGGAGACATTCAAACTTCTGATAGGAAATGGTATTTGTGACCCAAAGTTGACTGAACAGATTGGTTTACACCAATTAGTGAGCTAGGGCCAATAACATTTAGTCCCAGAGAGGGAATTTTATAGAGATAGGGAGGACTCCAATAAAGATACATTTGAATTATATCTCACAAGTCTGCATTTCATATACTAGTCAAAGAGGCAGAATTCTTTTATCAGCATATTTAAAAATATTTTGCTTTCAAGGGAGGAGGCAAGATGGCCAACTGGAGCCAGCTTTCCACAGAAGCTCCCATCCAGAAGGAGAGTTAAAGGACAGAAGTTTAGCAAGTAAGCTTATGGTTTGGAGCTGAGCCAAGAGAGAAGGTTGAAGAGCACACATCACCCCTGCTGAAGTGAGCTGTGACCCCAAGGAAACAAACGATAGTGAAATGGTGAAAAATAATCATGGGGTGGAATCAGCAGAAAAACTCTGGCAACATGAATAATCAGAGTAGATCAACTCTCCCAAGGAATGACAAGGTGGACACACCAGAAGATCTCATTCATAAATTAATGGCTGAGAAGTCAGAAATTGAATTCAGAATTTGGATTACAAATAAGATTAACAGAATGCAGATAAAGTTGGAATTAGAAATTCAAGGAGCATTTCAAAAGTTGTCTCAAGAATTCAATGAATTTGGCTCGGCGCCTGTGGCTCAACAGGCTAAGGTGCCAGCCATGTACACCTGAGCTGGCGGGTTCGAATCCAGCCCTGGCCCACCAAACAATGATGGCTGCAACCAAAAAATGGCTTGGCATTGTGGCGGGTGCCTGTAGTCCCAGCTACTAGGGAGGTGGAGGCAGGAGACTCACTTGAGCCCAGGAATTGGAGGTTGCTGTGAGCTGTGATGCCACAGTACTCTATTCAAGGTGACAGCTTGAGGCTCTGTCTTAAAAAAAAGAAAATTCAATGAATTCAAAGACAAAATCACCAAACATTTTGACACATTGAGGCAAGTACTTGCAGCCCTCAAAGATCTGAGAAATGCAGTAGAATCCCTCAGTAACAGAATGGAGCAGGCAGAAGAAAGGATTTCAGATTTTGAAGACAAAGCTTTTGAATGCTCCCAAAAGCTCAAAGAGGAAGAGAAGTGGAGAGCAAAAACATCATTTTCTCAGTGAGCTCTGGGATAATTCGAAGAAAACTAATATTTGCCTTATAGGAATTCCTGAAGGTGACAGGGTTGCTTTGAAAGGCCCAGATGCTCTACTCCAAGAGATAATGGAGGAGAACTTCCCAAATATGGCAAGAGATTCTGAAATTCAGATAGCAGATGGTTTCAGAACCCCAGCATGACTCAATCCAAATAAAGCATCTCCCAGACACATTATAATTAACTTCACCAAAGTTAATATGAAGGAAAAAATTCTGCAAGCAGCCAGACATAAGAAAACCATAACCTACAAGTGGAAGAATATTAGAATGACTACAGATATCTCTGCTGAAACCTTTCAAGTTAGAAGAGGGTGGTCGTTGACCTTTAGCCTCCTGAAACAAAATAACTTTCAACCCAGGATCCCATATCCAGCTAAATTGAGTTTCATTTATGATGGAGAAATTAAATACTTTAATGACATTCACATGTTGAAGAAATTTTCCATAACTAAACCAGCTCTCCAGGATATTCTCAGACCTATCCTCCATAATGACCAGCACAATCCTCTACCACCAAAGTAAACTCACTCAGAAACTTTTGATCAAATTCCAACTTCTACAGTGGTGAAAGGATTAAAAATATCCACTGGACTTCTGAGAAACTTGGTACCCAAAATACTACCAGGATTATCAATATTCTCAATTAATGTGAATGGCTTAAATTGTCCTCTAAAGAGGCACAGTTTGGCTGACTGGATACAAAAACTCAGGCCAGATATCTGCTGCATATAAGAATCTACCTTAAACGATAAATACAGACTCAGGGTGAAGGGATGGTCATTCATAATTCAGGCAAATGGAAATCAGAAAAAAGCAGGTGTTGCAATTTTATTCACAGATACAATAGGCTTTAAACCAACCAAAGTAAGGAAAGATAAGGATGGTCACTTCATATTTGTTAAGGGTAACACTCAACATGATGAGATTTCAATTATTAACATTTATGCACCCAACCAGAGTGTGCCTGAATTGATAAGAGAGACTAATAGATATGAGCAACTTGATTTCCCCCAGCACCATAATAGTCAGAGATTTTAAAACCCCTTTGGCAGTGTTGGATAGATCCTCCAATAAGTAACTAAGCAAAGAAATTTTAAACTTAACCATTCAACAGTTGCATTTAACAGACATCTGTAGAACATTTCATCCTAACAAAACTGAATACACACTCTTCTCATCAGCCCATGGCACTTACTCCAAAATTGATCACATCTTAGGTCACAAGTCTAACCTTAGCACATTTAAAAGAATAGAAATTATTCCTTGCATCTTCTCAGACCATCATGGAATAAAAGGTGAACTCAGTAACAGCAGGAATCTGCATACTCATACAAAAACATGGAAACTAAATAACCTTATGCCGAATGATAGCTGGGTCATAGATGAGATTAAAAAGGAAATTACCAAATTTTTGGAACAAAATGATAATGAAGACACAAATTACCGGAACTTCTGGGATACTGTAAAGGCAGTCCTAAGAGGGAAATTTATAGCACTGCAAGCCTTCCTCAAGCAAATGGAAAGAGAGACATTAACAACTTAATGGGACATCTCAAGCAACTGGAAAGGAAAAACATTCCAATCCCAAACCCAGCAGAAGAAAAGAAATAATCAAAATTCAAGCAGAATTAAATGAAATTGAAAACAAAAGAATTATACAACAGATCAAGAAATCAAAAAGTTGGTTTTGTGAAAAGTCAAGAAAATAGATAAACCTTTGGCTAACCTAACCAAGAATAAAAGAGTAAAATCCCTAATTTCATCAATCACAAATGGCAAAGACAAAATAACAACAGACTCCTCAGAAATTCAAAAATCCTTAATGAATATTACAAGAAACTCTATTCTCAGAAATATGAAAATCTGAAGGAAATTGACCAATACTTGGAAGCACGCCACCCTCCAAGACTTAGCCAGAATCAAGTGGAAATGTTGAACAGGCCTATATCAAGTTCTGAAATAGCATCAACTATACAAAATCTTCCTAAAAAGAAAAGCCTGGGAACAGATGGCTTCACATCAGAATTCTACCAAACCTTTCAAGAAGAACTAGTACCAAAATATAGAAAAAGAAGGAATACGACCCAACACATTCTACGAAGCAAACATCACTTTGATCCCCAAATCAGGAAAAGATCCAACAAGAAAAGAAAATTATAGACCAATATCACTAATGAATATTGATGCAAAAATATTCAATAAGATCCTAGCAAACAGAATCCAGCAACAATCAAACAAACCCACCATGACCAAGTGGGTTTTATCCCAGGGTCTCAAGGCTGGTTCAATATACATAAATCTATAAATATAATTCATCACATAAACAAAATTTAAAAAAAAGACCATGTGATTCTCTCAATTGATGCAGAAAAAGTTTTTGATAATATCCAGAACATCCTTTCATGATCAGAAGACTTAAGAAAATTGGTATAGAAGGGACATTTCTTAAACTGATAGAGGCCATCTATAGCAAACTCACAGCCAATATTGTATTGAATGGAGTTAAATTGAAATCATTTCCACTCAGATCAGGAACCAGGCAAAGTTACCCATTGTCTCCACTGCTCTTTAACATTGTAATGGAAGTTTTAGCCATGGCAATTAGGGAAGAAAATGTGATCAAGGGTATCCATATGGGGTCAGAAGAGATCAAACTGTCACTCTTTTCAGATGATATGATTGTATACCTGGAAAACACCAGGGATTCTACTACAAAACTCTTAGAAGTGATCAAGGAATACAGCAGCATCTCAGGTTACAAAATCAACACTCATAAATCTGTAGCCTTTTTACATACAAACAATAGTCAAGCTGAAAAAATAGTCAAGGATTCTATTCCTTTCACAGTAGTGCCAAGATGAAATATTTGGGAGTTTACCTAACAAAGGACGTAAAATATCACTATAAAGAGAATTATGAAACTCTAAGTAAAGAAATAGCTGAAGATGTTAACAAATGGAAAAACATACCATGCTTATGGCTGGGAAGAATCAACATTGTTAAAGTGTATGAATTTGGGTCTATACTACCCAAAGTAATATATAATTTTAATGCAATCCCTATTAAAGCACCACAGTCATACTTTAAATATCTTGAAAAAATAATACTTCGTTTTGTATGGAATCAGAAAAAACCTCGAATAGCCAAATGTTACTCAGAAATAAAAACAAATCAGGAGAAATCATGCTACTAGACTTCAGACTATACTATACATTGATAGTGATCAAAGCAGCATGGTATTGGCACAAAAACAGAAAGGTAGATGTTTGGAACATAATAGAGAACCAAGAGATGAACCCAGCTACTTACTGGTATTTGATCTTTGATAAGCCAATTAAAAACATTCAGTGGGGAAAAGGCTCACTATTTAACAAATGGTGCTGGGTGAATTGGCTGGCAACCTATAGAACAGGGGTCCTCAAACTTTTTAAACAGGGGGCCAGTTCAATGTCCCTCAGACCATTAGCGGGCCGGACTATAGTTTAAAAAAGAAACAACTATGAACAAATTCCTATGCACACTGAACATATCTTATTTTGAAGTAAAAATACAAAATGGGAACACATACAATATTTAAAAT
>CAUYRH010074557.1:0-14433 GCA_963574655.1 Perodicticus potto
TCCGCTATAAGGCAAACCTGGGGCTCTTGAGGGGTGATGACACAAGCTGGAGCCATGAGAATTTGCCCTGGGCACTCTCAGTCCAGTTTGGGCTCCGATGGGGTCCCTGTTCCAGGAGGCCTTCGCCTCTGGGGACAGGCCGCCCTCCAGTGGTCACCCTTGCATTCTGGACAGGAGCCAGGTGGCTTGCCCAGCCAGTGGTATTGCTGGGGGCAGTCTTCTCAGGAGTAAGGCCCCCGTTTCTAAATACAATGACATCTGAGGTACCAGGGCTCAGGGTTTGAACACATAAATTTCAGAGGGATGGTAGTACACAATTCCATCCTTAAGAAAGATTCAACATCATAAAGAGATCATTCTCCCTATTTTAATTTATAAATATGTTGCGAATAAAAATATTACAGGCAGATTCTTTTGTTATGTTTTGCTTTGTTGGAACTAGGCAAGCATTTGATTATAAAAGTCACAAGGAAAAATAAACAAGCAAGAGTAGCCAGAAAACACGTGTGTATACATCTATATATGTATATATGAAAATAGGATAGATTTTAAAGCCACAAAAATTTAAATCTTCTGGCATTGACATAAAAATAGATGACAAGAATAAGCTTATAGATTACAGTAATATGGGAATATAATATATAAGTATGATATCTGAGAGAAATTATGGACAACTCTTAATAACAATGTCAAAACTTATGTTTAACTATATGGAAAAATAAAATAAAATTGGATCATAGTTTATATGTTATATCAAGATAGATTTCAAATTACAAAAATATAAAAATAAAAAATCAAATCATAAAATTTTGTGGACAACTTTCATTTTTACCTTAGAAGGGGAAGGTCTTTCTAATTCTGACTCAAGCCAGAACCATAAAAGAAAAAAAAAAAGATAAATCTGACTACCTTTTAAAATACAAATGCAGGGTGACGCCTGTGACTCAGTGAGTAGGGCGCCAGCCCCATATGCCGGAGGCGGCGGGTTCAAACCCAGCCCCGGCCAAAAAAAACTGCAAAAAAATAAAATAAAATAAAATACAAATGCAAATGCAAAAGATAACTAAGAAGCAGAAAAAAACATTTGCAACTCATTACAAAGGCTGCTCTCTTACAAGGAAAGAAGAGAAAGGATCCGGGCATATAGTTTACAAAAAACCAGGGATGGGTCTCACACAAGGTATAAGTTTCATTGTCACTTGCGATAGGAGAAATGCACATTAAAACCACCCCGATTTACCATCTTTCATCTATCAGATGGCAAAATTCCAGCAGTTTACCAACATGTGCAGTTACTGAAGCTTTGGGAGAACAAGAACTTGGCTGCTCTGCTGCGGGAAAGTAAGCACACAGCAGCCAAGGGAGGCCATTAAGGAATTGCTGTCAAAGCTAATCTGGACCCAACAATCCCATTTCCGGGAATTTACTCTGCAGATATATTTGCATACGTGCAAAATAACAAATGTGCAAGGATATGTTCACAGTGGTGTTTATAATAGTAAAATATTATAAACAACCTAAATATCTTCAAGAGGGGACTGGTTAAATACATGTTGATGCATCCACATAGCTGCAAGGCTATGCAGCTATTTAAAAAAGGAGAAAAAAGAGATATGTCAATACACATTATGAAATAATCTCCAAGGTATATTGTCCTATGACAAAAGCGAAATGCATATTGTCTAAATAAGCTAATTTTTTAAGTGGTAGAAGAATAAAAGTCAGTATTCTCATTTTAATGCTTAAACAAATGATGGGAGAACACATATGAAGCTCATGCAAGCCAACACCTACTGGGGCCAGACAACCACAGGGCTAGGAGGATGCCCTTG
Organism: Perodicticus potto; assembly: GCA_963574655.1. Taxonomy (NCBI): domain Eukaryota; kingdom Metazoa; phylum Chordata; class Mammalia; order Primates; family Lorisidae; genus Perodicticus; species Perodicticus potto. The sequence continues at coordinate 1,833 of CAUYRH010074557.1, forward strand.
CCCTACTGTGACTTTTACCAATTCTTGTTTTGTGGACCACGTGAGTGTCTAAGTATTCCCTCCAAATAACCAAAAGTATTAAAAACTTATTAAACTGGTACACACAGTATGATCATGGAGAAAGCCATAGGAAGATACCCACCAGGCTATGACCATTGGTTACCTGGGTGGGAAGTGGATGGAAAGAAAACACCTTTCTAAAATGTGTGAGAAAACCCAGGGGTAAGGTGGCTCGCCCCTGTAATACTAGCATGCTGGGAGACCATTGAACTCAAGAGTTCAAGACCAGCCTGAGCAAGAGTGAGGCCCCCATCTCTACTAAAAATAGAAAAATTAGGCCAGAAACTGTCATCCCATCTAAACAGGAGGCTGAGGCAGGAGGATCACTTAAACTCATGGCTTTGAGGTTGCTACAGGCTGACACCACAGCACTCTATATAGAATGACAGAGTGAGACTCTATCTCAAAATAAATAAATAAGTACATAAATAGAAATGTATATATCTTCTTCAAGAAAGGTATTTTTTTTTTTTTTGAGACAGAGCCTCAAGCTCTCACCCTGGATAGAGTGCTGTGGCATCACAGCTCACAGCAACCTCCAACTCCTGGGCTCAAGCAAGTCTCCTGCCTCAGCCTCCCAAGTAGCTGGGACTACAGGCGCCTGCCACAACTCCCGGCCAGTTTTTGGTTGCAGCCGTCATTGTTGTTTGGCGGGCCCTGGCTGGATTTGAACCCCGGCAGCTCAGGTTTATGTGGCTGGCGCCTTAGCTGTTTGAGCCACAGGTGCCGGGCCAAGAAAGGTATTTTTTTAATTGAAAAATCTTAATATATTTGTAAGCAGAAAACACTGAATTCCAAATTTGGTTGTATTTTTATCTCACTCTGTACTTTTTTACTCCCTTAAAAACCATCCAACACTCAAGAAGAGAAAAAGTAAAATCTTTATTTATGCCTGAGAATTTCAAGGCTTTTGAAACATTTAGATAATTACATGGTCATAAAACAATGCCTACTGTGAAAATTAACGGTTTATAAATGTATCTGTTAATTGTTGACACTAGACGAGGCTACAGAGGGTTCCATTACTTTCTTCTCTCAACTGTTCTGTGTGCTGGCCTCACAAATTTTATGTGGCTTTCGAACCCATGTCTTTCTATATCTAAAATACTCTTTTTTCTAAGTCCCACATCACCTTGTGTATAAGCTTATTGATTGTAAGTGATAAATACCAGGCATAATCCCCTCTTCAGGAGGCTGAGATAGGATAATGGCTTGAGCCCAGAAGTTCAAAGTTGCTGTGAGCTAGGCTGAAGCTGCTGCACATGCCAGCCCAGGCAACAGAGTGAGACTTGTCTCAAAAGAATAATAATATAAATATGGCAAAGTTGAGATGCTCTTTACACAGGGTGGTATGGAATCAAAGCATACTACTTAAGACAAGATCCTGCCCTATGCCTTGTAACAAGATAAGCTGCTTGCTACTTATCATCTAAAGATCCGCTTGTTCATCTCCACAGTGAGGAAATAAAAGTTGGATCTATTCTATCTGTTAAATGAGATGTCAGTGAGGCACTTAACATTGTGTCTGGTATACGTGCTACAAAAACTAGTTTTATTCATTGCTTACCTGAAACCTCCCAAACCTCCTAATGTTTATTAAAATATATATTATTAATATCACCGTTAATACATACCGATGAAGTATGCTATCCATGGAGAAACTGAGCTAAATCAAAACTAAATTGGCTCGGCGCCCGTGGCTCAACAGGCTAAGGCACCAGCCACGTACACCTGAGCTGGTGGGTTCGAATCCAGACCGGGCCTGCCAAACAACAATGGTGGCTGCAACTAAAAAATGGCCGGGTGTTGTGGCGGGTGCCTGTAGTCCCAGCTACTTGGGAGGCAGAGGCAGGAGACTCACTTGAGCCCAGGAATTGGAGGTTGCTGTGAGCTGTGATGCCATAGCACTCTATCCAGGGTGACAGCTTGAGGCTCTGTCTCAAAAACAAAAAAAAGAAAAGAAAAAAAGAAAGATGACGACTTTACCTCTTTCGTTTTTACATGGATGGAGCTGGAACATATTCTTCTTAGCACAGTATCTCAAGAATGGAAGAAAAAGTATCCAATGTACTCAGCCCTACTATGAAGCTAATTTAAAGGTTTCATATGACGGCTATAACACAACTATAGCACAAGAATATGGGAAGGGAGGGGAGAGGGAAGGTTGGGGTGGAGGGAGATAATTAGTGGGGCCACACCTATGGTGCATCTTAGAAGGGTACAGGCGAAACTTACTAAATGCAGAATACAAATGTCTTCATACAATAACTAAGAAAATGCCATGAAGGGTATGCTAAACAGTTTGATGAAAACATTTCAGATTGTATATGAAACCAAAACATTGTACCCCTTGATTGCACTAATGTATGCAGCTATGATTTAATAAAAAAAAAAAAAAAAGTCTGAAAATGTTTTTACCTAAAACTGTAAAATAACTTTTGCTTTCCCCCAAATTAGTTCAGATTATTCCTCCCAAAGAGATTTAAGGTTTTGTTGGCAGTTGTCTTTCCCCCAGTGAAGTTGGTTAGACAAGACTCTCATTCTGTGGTCTTTTGAAGTTTCTGTGGCTCAAACTGTAATGATTATTAGATGTATTAATAAGTTATAATCACACTACCCTTGCCATGGGAATAAAATTCAAACTCTATTAATTATAATAGGAGGAATGAGATTATTTTCCACTAAAAATTAGAATGCTGGTTGGGCACAGTGGCTCCCGCCTATAAACCTAGCATTCTGAGAGGCCCAGGCAGGTGGACTCTTTGAACTCAGGAGTTGGAGACCAGCCTGAGCAAGAGTGAGACCCCATTTCTACTTAAAAAAAAATAGAAAAATTAGCCAGGCATGGTGGCATATGCCTATAGTCCCAGCTACTCAGAAGGCTGAGGCAAGAGGATCCCTTCAGCCCAGGAGTTTGAGGTTGCTGTAAGCTCTAACACCACAGCACTCTACCCTGGGACACAGAGTGACTCTTGTCTCAGAACAAACAAACAAAAAAAAAAGTAAATAGAATGCTTTCAATTTCTTGTATTTCTTTCAACTCTGACTGCTGCGAAAACTACAACCTGTAGAGAATGTGTGAAATTATTTAATACATATATAGCTAGAATATGCCAAATAAATAATAGAAACTCTTCCTGGAGGAGTTCATAATTAAATAACTAGGGGCATCTTGACAACTTGTGCTGTTTTTGCTAATGAATAGTTTATCTTAAATATTAAAATGTCACGTTCTTCATAACTGTCATAGCTTCACTGGAAATGACTTTAAAAAATAATTTGTTTAAAATTTAGCAGACTAAATGCAATGTGCTATCTTGGATTGGATCCTAGAATACAGAAAACATTAGAGGAAAACTGGTGAAATCTGTACAGGCTGGAGTTTCATTAATAGTAGTGTAATAATGTTAATTTCTTAGGATTTTGAAGACAGCCTGTACTTGTGAACAGTTTGCAAACAGCAGAGCTACAACCTCCAGTAAAATGAAGGTGTGTTATAGAGAACAAAGGGAAGGCGGCTCAGGTGTTAAAGCAAAAGTTTCTACCCAGGTTCCCAATCATCTCTTTATTCAAATGAAAGATTAAAACTTGCTTTATTCTGATTGGTTAATGCAACTGGGTTCCAATTGCGATTGGCCGGCCAATATAGATGAGCCCTGATTGGTTGGTTCCGGTGAGCAATGAAAGTCCGAAAGTTAAAGAGGACCAAGTTTTCAGGGGAGTCAGATTATGTGTGTGACGTCTGGAAAACGGACACTTGGCTCTATTTCAATTTAGGCCCAGTTAGCCACTTGAGAACTATCTAGAAGGACTAGCTCTTTCAGATTCTCATTTGTTCACAGCTTTGACAAATGTACCCTGGCTAGGTAAGATGTTAACATTACAGGACAGTGGATAAAGGATATGCAGGGACTCTCCATACTATCTTACAACTGTCTGTAAGTCTAAAATTATCCTAAAATCGAAACTTTATTTTTAAAAAACTCAAAAAAAATTAGCAATATGCTGAAATTGTATTTTCCATTGTATCTCTGTGAAGTGGGTTAGCCTCACTATTCTGGGGATCTGGATAGGACATGGGTTACAGGGAAAAACAAGTCAAAGAACCAAGATGTAAAACCAAAAAAGCTTGGAACCAAGAGTAGTTCTGAGTAGGAAGAAAGTTCTTGACTAGAAAAGAAATTCTCTAGATTGGGAATAGGTATTCACTAAATGATAAGATAAATCTAAAAATGAAGTTTTAAAAACATTATAAAAACTAAGCTTATATGTAAATGAAAACGATGGATATAACAGGAGTGAGGCATCTTCTAAAAGTACTTTTGAAATTTAGACATGTTAATTTGGACGCTGTTGGAAGTTAATGAATATTTACAGGATTGACTCTAGCATTTCTCATGGTGTGAAGACAGGGTGGCAAAGTTTTTTGCTGTTTTCCTTGTTCTGTGTCTATGACTCTTTCTTGTTCTGTTTGAGATCACCTTGCAATTTTTAAAGTTTAGGGTGTGATCCTAAGAATCTTTTCTATGCATACATTTACAGTTTTAGCTTTGAGGATTTCTATAAAAAGTATTAAGTTCTTTTAAAAAATAAAGGTTAGATTGTGACTTGTAGACAACCTCGGCATGTATTCCCACTCCTCATCCCTTTCTCTAGTAAATTCTGCCCCATTGCAGTGGGCACATGACTCAGACCAAATCAAACATAGTATCCCATTTCTGTGAACGTACCACCATGTTGTGATGACACCAACATGGAGATGCTAAGTGGAAATCCTCCTAAACCAGGAGGAAGAGACAAATTTGAATCTAAGCTCACTTGTCTAAAAGCAGAAAGGCACCCACATTGGAGGAGGCCTGTCCTGCCTCTAGCCAGTGATCCAGAACTATTGAAGGCCAAATAATTCTTCCTGATGACTTAAAAAAGCTGATCTCTGTGTTCCAAACTGAATTAATAATAGGAGTGGAGGAGTGAGAAGAAAAGAAAACTACTGTGAAGTTGAAAAGAGCCTACAAATTAGAGAACCCAGTTTTGCTCATCCCTTTCTTTCAACTCCGTTATTCTTTGCCCCACACAAAATTCATGCCTGTGGCAAAATATTATCCACTAGGATACAGTTAGGGACAGTTGGCCATTGAGGGAGACTATTGGCTGGGCAAACAGAGCTTATAGGATGAGCAAATCTGAGATCTGTTTCTAAGAGACAGAAACTATGAGGGCAGGGAAAGATTTCCAGTGTTGGTGCCTAGTTTATGGAATCCCCTGGTAGAAAATAGGCAACAAGTTAGCTGAGGTCTAAACGAAGTTGTATTGCCAGAAAAACCCCAATATGGAAGTAACCCTGTACTTCTTCATAGTCTAAGGCAATACCTAGGCTCCATAGTCAGTCCAGAAAGAAGTTGGTGGCTACAGTGGTGCAATACTGAAATAGGATAGACAAGAGAGATTTGCTCCTCATGTTTGCACACACAAGTCAGCAGAGACTTATTTCACTGCCAGAGAAGAAAATGTAGATGACATTGGCATTGCAGGACCATAAAGAGCCCCATTTGCACCTTACAAGGAAGAAAGAAAATGTCCCAGAGTTCCTAGACTTTAAGACAATGTAGTCACTAGTTGAGACTATAGATTATCTTGTTGGGATATGAACTGTATGTGGAGATGTTTCATTAAAATCAATAAGGGGCATTTTTGGAATTGCATAGATGGAAAGACAATAGTGTAGACAATGACAGTGAACCACGGTAGCAATCTGTGCTGCCTGTTATCTTTTTTATTCTCCTCCCCCCCTTTTTTTGGAGATAGTGTCTTGCTTTGTTGCCTGGGCATGAGCACAATGGCATCTTGATAGCTCCCTGCAACCTCAAATTCCCTTAAGCTCAAGAAATCCTCTTGCCTCAGCCTCCAGAGTATCTGGGACCACAGATACACACCACCATACCTGGTTAATCTTTCTATTTTTTGTAGAGATAGGAGTGTCTTTGTGTTGCTCTGGCTGGTTGTGAACTTCTGGCCTCAAGTGATCCTTCTGTCTTGGCCTCCTATCATACTGGGATTACAGGCATGAGCCACCGTGAGCCACTATGAGCCACCATGTCGGGCCCCAGTAACTCTTTGGCCATCATCCTTTTTCTCTCTTCCAATACCAGAGTCTCTCCTCTGGGACAGATGTGGGCATATGTCACAGCCCTCTCAATTTAAAAACTCCATTCCCCAGACCCTGTGATTACTCTCGGGGTAGGCAGATGGCCCAAGAAGGGCCTATAAGAGTCCTTCTCTGCAACTGATATAGAGACATTAGGAGATAGCAGTTTCTTTCCACTGAGACTCCTAAAGCAGATGATGTAAGCCTAGAGCTGCAGGCAACCTACTTCTCCAGCAGCCTGGAAAATGGAAGAAAAATGAGGTCACCACTCAGAGGAGCCTGAGCTGAGATACTGGGGGAGGGGAAAGGAGCAAAAACTGATGATATAATTTCCATCTGGGCCTGAAGCCAAATTTATCCAGGAACTAACTCTCTCTCTTTCTCCCCCACCCCCAACTCCCTTCAATTTCTTTTTCTTTTTGGCTTAAATTAGAGATGTATTTCTGTCAATGTCAACTGAAATTGTCTTCATATACTTTCATACTTTCCTTTTTCTAAATATAAAAGTACTACATGTTCACTATAAAAGAAATTTGGAAAATACATGTAAGTATAAAGAAAAAAAAGCATCTATTCTCTCACGATTCAAGTAAAACCCATTTAGTATTTTAGAGTTTTTGCAATATTTTAAATGCTTATTTTTCATAGTTATGATCACAGTAAACTTGTTTTACATAGTTATATTACAATAAATATACTTTACATATTATGATCATAATAAATACTCAAGCTTTTATACTGGTTTTTTGTTTTTGGGTTTTTTTTTTTTTTTTTGAGACAGAATCTCACTTAGTCACCCTTAGTACAGGGCCATGGCACCATAGCTCACAGCTACTTCAAATTCTTGATCTCAAGCAATCCTCTTGCCTCAGCCTCCTGTAGCTAGGACTACAGGTACCAGCCACAACACCCAGCTATTTCTAGAGATGGTGTCACACTTTTGCTCAGGCTGGCCTTAAACTCCTGAGCTCAAGCAATCCACCTGCCTTGGCTCCCAGATTGCTGGGATAACAGTCATGAGCCTCGGCACCCAGCCTTATATACCGTTTTTAATTTAACAAAATATTTTCCTATGTTCTTAAACCCCCTTATAAATACAATCCTTTTTTTTAGACAGAGTCTCAACATCATTAAACCTCAAACTGCTGTCTCAAGTAATCCTTCTGCCTCAGCCTTCTGAGAAATTGGGACTACAGGTGCCATGCCACTTCCCAGAGCTAATTCTTTTTCGATTTTTAGTAGAGACAAGTCTCCCTCTTCCTCAGGCTGGTCTCAAACTTCCGACCTCTAAGTAACCTTCCTGCTTTGGCCTCCCAGAATGCTAGGATTACAGGTGTGAGCCACTGTGCCTAGCCCTATTTGTATAATTTTAAATATTAAAATCATTTTGGATTATAGCCCTAGTATTTATTTTCAAAAATATAATTATTGGGCATAAATATTAGAATATTTTAAAGGCTCCTTATATGCTATACGTGTGTGTGTGTGTGTGTGTTTATTTATTTATTTATTGAGACAGAGTCTCACTATGTGACCCTGGGTAAAATGCCATGGTGTCATAGCTCACAGCAACCTCAAACTCTTGGGCTCAAAAGGTCCTCTTGCCTGAGTCTCCCAAGTACCTGGGTCTATAGGCACCCACCACAACACTCAGCTAACTTTTCTATTTTTAGTAGAGATAGAGTCTCACTCTTTATCAGGTTGCTTTCAAACTCCTGAGTTTAGGCATTGGCCTCCAAGAGTACTAGGATTACAGGACTGACCCACTGCACCTGGCCTTGATTCCTTACTTAGATGAATACAAGAGCTTTGAAGGGTGGACTAGGTGCTGCCATTGGTGCACAGCGTCCCAAGGGGAGTACTTTGAAAGTGACTATAGGGATATTCAGCAGTGAGGTATGTACCACTTTTTCTAGGATGAGTGCACAAACTTAATTATCCAACTTCATACCCATATGAGAAATGTGTCCTTCCTGGGTAATTAGAATTAAATGAATCAAATGTATAGGAATATGAATAAGAAATCTTTGAGCCTTCAATGAATAGTCTTTTTTAGGGGCAAAGGCTATCCTGAATTAAACCATTTCAAAATTTAAGCTGCATACCATTATAGGAACTACAAGAAATAAAAACATTGATAGTCAACTATGATACCTGTTATACACCTCTCTTTAATTGATATAATCTTTGAAAACTGTGTGGCACCTATAGCACAGTGGTTACGGCACTGACCACATACACCGAGGGTGGTGGGTTCGAACCTGGCCTGGGGCAGCTAAACATCAGTGACAACTGCAGCAAAAAAATAGCCAAAAGTTGTGGCGGGCGCTGTAAGTCCCAGATACTTAGGTGGCTGAGGCAAGAGAATCGCTTCAGCCCAGGAGTTTGAGGTTTCTGTGAACTGTGACACCACGGCACTCTACCAAGGATGACATAGTAAGACTTTGTCTCAAAAAAAAAACTTTAAAAACTGTAATTTTAGCATTTTTCCACTCTGAATGTAATACATATTTGCAAAATACCATTGACAACTATTTTGTAAAATGATAATGTTGTACAAATACAATGCTGGGAAAAGTGAAAATTAATATAAGCCTTTGGGGACATCTTGGCAACTATTTTTTTATATATATAAATGAATAAATAACCAGTTATTTAAATTTGTTTATAATATTCCATCAAGTGCATGTATTTACTTTATCAATATTCTATTTTTAGACATTTAGATTGCTGTTTTACTATTATGATGATACAATAATATACATTCGCTTATATCCTTTAATATATTATGGATTATTTTCATTGGAATGATTCCCAAAAGTGAGATTACTGAATCAAAGTTCCTTGAATCAAGATTACAAAATCAACATGTTCTGAATCTTAATGTAAATTGCTAAATTACTTTGCAAAGAAAGTGTATCAGTTTATAATGCCAACAGCAATAAATGAGTAAGCTTTTTAACCTAGTCTCTCCAATCTATCAGATTATTCCAATGTTTTGTTCATTTAAGACATAAAAATTGGTATCCTCTTTTAATTTAAATGTTTAAATTACTAACTGGGGTACTTTCTCAATATTTGTATGAAATTATGTTAATTTTCACCATCATAATCTTTTAACTAGTAAGAATGCACCTTTTTTTCTCAGTGCTCTTCTGTCATAGTAGGAAGAAATAATCCCACTTGTTCTGTCTCTTTGCCTAAAGTTGGGAGGTAGATCTGACTGATCCTCACCCACAGACATTGTGGTCTCTAGTGTCTGTCTAAAAAAACTGTCAGGAGCACTGCAGAAATAACAACTGAGAAATCAATTAAAATGCAGCTTCCTGGATCCCAGCCTCAGAGTATCTGGCCTGCAATTGATCCAAGAATCTACAGAGTGTAATAGTTCTGCTGATGAGGCTGACACCTGGTCAGATTTGGACACCAGTGCTGTAAAGCAGAGGTTAGTAAAGTGTGGTCTCTGGACCCGCGGCATCAGCATCACCTGAACTTGTTAAAAACCCAAATTTTTGGCAGGGTACAGTGCCTCACGCCTGTAATCTTAGTACTCTGGGAGGCCTACTGGGCAGGATCACTTAACAGGAGTTCAAGATCAGCCTGAGAAAGAGGGAGATCCCATCTCTACAAGAAAAAAGAAAAAAAAAACAAAACAGAAAAAATTAGCCTGGTGGAACAGTATATATCTGTAGTCCCAACTACTCAGGAAACTAAGGCAGGAAGAATGCTTAAGCCCAGGAGTCTGAAGTCACAGTGAGCTCTGAAGATGCCGTTGCACTCTAGTCTAGACAATAGAGTAAGACTCTGTCTCAAAAACAAACAAAATGTTTTTTCAGGCTCCCTCTCCAGACCTATGGAAACAGAAACTCTTAAGAGTGAAGTCAAACAATTTATGTTTTAACCAGCTCTTCAGCTCTAAATATTATTGTAAGACAAAGAGTTGAGAGCCGTCCAAAATCTACCATCTGCTTAGAAAGTCAAGGGAGATGACATCTGAACTGAATATGAAGGATAAGCAGACATAAAGGGACAAGCAGGAGAGGAATCTGTCAGGCAAAAACAGCAAGTGGGGAGGCACACAGACAAAGGAGAAGAGGGTGCCTGAAAGCATAGCTGGCTGGTCTGGCTGGGCAGGGCACAGGACAGGAAATGAAGGAGGAGAGTTGGTAAAGTGCTTCATCTATCATGCAAAGGAGCGGACATTTATCATTAAATGGACACACAGCCTCCATCCTTCTTTCTAACTGCACTGCACCCAAATCTGTCAGGGAAATTACCTCACCCCTTCTGTACCATTGTTGGAATGAGAAACCAGGGGAGTCCCTGCAGGCTCCTTCCTCCAGACTTCCTTTCACTTCCCTGACAAGTGGTAGGTGTGTAACCTACACTAGACTAACTATACTCCCTGTCTCAGAGCGTTTGGGGGGAGGATTTAAAAAGTGTTTTATTACAGAGAATTCAAACAAACACAAAGGTAAAAGGAATAGTATAATGAATCTCCATGAACCCAAATTCCTTCTCAACAATGATCAATTCATGGTCAGCCTGTTTTTTTTTTAATTTTTGTATATTATTTATTTTATTTTTTGTACAGATGGGGTCTCACTATGTTTCCCAGATTAGTTTCGAACTCTTGGCCTCAGGTGATTCTCCCACCTCATCTTCCCAAAGTGCTGGGATTACATGAATGAGCCACTGCACCTGGCCCAATCTGCTTTCTCTGCACACTTCTCTATATCCTCCAGTCCCCAGATTTTTTTATTGATGCATAATAGATATACATACTTTTAGAGTACATGTGGTAATTTAATACATTCATATAATTTGTAATGATCAAATCAGTGTACTTGGGAAATTCATCACCTTGAATGTTTGTCTTTTTTATGCTAGAAACATTTGAGTTATTCTCTTCTAGCTAATTTGAAATGTACAATAAACTATTGTAAACTACAGTCACCCTACTGATGTATCTAACATTAGGACTTACTTCTTCTGTCAACCATGTATGTATTTGTCCCTATTAATCTTCTCTTGGTATCACCCACTCCCACCTTTCTCAGCCTCTGATAACCACAAATCTACTCTCTGTCTTCATGAGATCCACTTTTTTTAGCTCCCATGTATGAGTGAGAATGTGCAATATTTGTCTTTCGCTTAACATAATGGCCTTCAGTTGTTGCAAATGACAGGATTTCATTCTTTTTTATGGCTGAATAGTGTTCCCTGAATACAGCACGTGTATGGCATGATGGGGTAAGAGGAAGAGGCTGCTTATAGCTGAAGACAACCATCCACGGACGACCAGCAACCCTCCAAGGACGGAGGGAAGTGAGTATCTGTTGACTAGAACCAAGTGTGATGCTGAGGAAACTGATATAGACGAAGCACATACCTACTTCATATAGATTCAGGCTTCTATACTGTATGGCTGCAGTCCCCAACCCCCAGGGCCTGTTAGGAACCAGGCAGCACAGCAGGAGGGGAGTGGTAGACTAGCCAACAAACTCTCATCTGTATTTATAGCCACTGCCCCTTACTGCCATCACCATCTGAGCCCCGCCTCCTGTCAGACCACAGTGGTGTTAGACCCCAATATCAACTATACCTGCAAAGGTGGTGCTCCTCATGAGAATCTAATGACTGATGATCTGAGATGCAGCTGAGACAGTAGGCACTGGGGAGCCAAGATTGGACTGCACAGAGACCCTAATACATCCATAGCATGCTGACTCATATCAAAATCCTGTATGTGAATGTTGAGTGACAATTAAGCTACATCTGCTGGCAGGCTTTCCACTGGCAAATGAGCATCTTCAATTGTAAAGCTATATCTGGTGGCAGATTTAAAATCAGAATTTGACCATCTAGTTGCAAGAAAACAACCTCAGGGCCTCCATTCATTCTGTACTATGGTGAGTTGTATAATTATTTCATTATATATTACAATGTAATAACAATAGAAATAAAGTGTACAATAAATGTAATGCACTTGAATCATCCCTGCCCTACTGGTTCATGGAAAAATTGTCTTCCATGAAACCTGTCTCTGGTGCCAAAAAGGTTGGGTACCATTGATATATAGCATTTAAAGAAAACAATCTAAGAAGTTGTTGTTGGCTTAAATATATTATAAATGGCTTAATCTAGATTTTAAAACATTTAAAAAAAATTAAGGATGGGGACTCAGTACCTGTGGCTCAAGCAGCTAAGGCCCCAGCCACGTACAGCTGAGCTGGCAGGTTCGAATCCAGCCCGGGCCCGCCAAACAACGACAGGTGCAACCAAAAAATGGCCAGGTGTTGTGGCGGGTGCCTGTAGTCCCAGCTACTTGGGAGGCGGAGGCAGGAGACTCGCTTGAGCCCAGGAATTGGGGGTTGCTGTGAGCTGTGATGCCAT
>CAUYRH010074566.1:0-24279 GCA_963574655.1 Perodicticus potto
TTGAGACAGAGCCTCAAGCTGTCACCCTGGATAGAGTGCTGTGGCATCACAGCTCACAGCAACCTCCAATTCCTGGGCTCAAGCGAGTCTCTTGCCTTCGCCTCCCAAGTAGCTGGGACTACAGGCGCCCGCCACAACACCTGGCTGTTTTTTGGTTGCAGCCGTCATTGTTGTTTGGCGGGCCCAGGTTGGATTCGAACCTGCCAGCTCAGGTGTACGTGGCTGGCGCCTTAGCCTATTGAGCCACAGGCGCCAAGCTCAGCATTGTTACATTAATAGAAATTTTTTTGAACTATGTCACCCATGTTTCTGTCTTATGAAACAGATTGTACTGAACATAATCTAACACTTTCTTGATGCTGTAGAATCATACAAAACAAAATCACATATCTAACAACTCAGGAGAAGGCTGAGTATGGCCTGCTAATACCCAGAGGAGGACAGCACTGGTTCTGAACATATCCTCTGGGACAGGACTGGAGCTTGAGGATGCTGACACACCAACTGCTTGAAATATTTCAGAGTATCAGGCTGTACTTCATGACAGCAGTTGCCAATGGTGGCATAAGGCTGGATAGAGTCAGGTTGACACGAAATAAGGTCGTTCAGATAGAGACACTACTACACAGGCCAGCAGGTTGGAGGCGGTAACTGGGAAGTCTAAACAAAGACTGTCAGAGTCTGTAAGCACCATCTATGTGTAGGGTAGAGCCCCAGTCCTAGAGGTAACTGTACTGTGTGAACAACTGGAAGTTTCATTTCACAATAAGGACCAAGAGAAAGCTCTAGTTATAAGAATGAGGACTCAGGGAGAGAGGTAAAGGTCATAGACTATGGGGCTGTGGTTGGTCAAAAATCTTTCTCAGATGGGAAGAGGTTGAGTAACTTGTTCAAGGTCATGCTGTGAAGGTGCACAGCCAATATGCTATCATGGGCTATGTGAGTCCCTACATATTTTTTCAACCTTGCTCTATTCACCTGTTTTGTTTTTTTTTTTTTTTGAGACAAAGTCTCATTCAATTGCCCTGGGGTGAATGTCATGGTGTCACCTCAAACTCTTTGGCTCAAGTGATTCTCTTGCCTCAGCCTCTGGAGTAGCTGGGACTACCATAATGCCCAGCTATTATTATTATTATTTTTTTTAGAGACAAGGTATCACTCTTACTCAGGCTGGTCTCCAACCCCTGAACTCAGGAAATCCACCCACCTCAGCCTTCCAGAGTGCTAGGATTACAGGTGTGAGTCTCTGTGCCCAGCCTCTATAATAAACGGATGTTCTACTATTCTGGCAAATATAGAACTGATGGGATTTGTCTTTCTGATTCCAAGGAAAATTCCAGCTGTACAACTCAAGACTTAGATAATTCATAATTTTTGAAGAGATGAGAATGAGTTATTTATTTATAGAGAAAACATGTTGTTGGTATGGAGCTACTTGCTGTATGCATATCTTAAGAATTAACTCTCTTAAATTCCTCCAACCTAGAATTAAACCTTTCAAAAGGAGCCAGTGTGACACTATGAAAATGGCACAATTCAATTAGATTTAAAATTAAATACTGGTTTCAAATTTGAGACACTAAAAATAAATTCTATATTATAAAAGTTATAAAATGTTAAATTATTTTATCCACTAAAAATCCAAATTTATGTTTTCAAAATGTGATAATAAGCTAAAAGCATTTAGCTCAGGCTCTGAATCTGTAGCTAGTCACATACACCAGAGTAGGTGGGTTCAAATCCAGCCCAGGCCTGCCAAACAACAATGACAACTACAACCAAAAAGTAGCCGGGTGTTGTGGCAGGTGCCTGTAGTTCCAGCTACTTGGGAGGCTAAGGCAAGAGAATCGTTTCAGCCCAAGAGTTTGAGGTTGCTGTGAGCTATGACACTGCAGCACTCTATCCAGGGTGACAGCTTAAGACTCTGTCTCAAAAAAAAAAAAAAAGCATTTGGCTTAAAGGATCTAAATTCTCATAATATGAAATATCAAATATTATTAAGAATAAACTATCAGGGTTCTTAAAATTTTATTATTTATTTATTTTCTTTTTGAGACAGAGCCTCAAGCTGTCGCCCTGGGTAGAGTGCTGTGGCATCACAGCTCACAGCAACTTCCAACTCCTGGCCTCAAGCGATTCTCCTGCCTCTGCCTCCCAAGTAGCTGGGACTACAGGCGCCTGCCACAACACGCGGCTATTTTTTGGTTGCAGCCGTTATTGTTGTCTGGCGGGCCCCGGCTGGATTCGAACCCTCCAGCTCAGGTGTACGTGGCTGGTGCCCTATCCCGTTGAGCCACAGGCACCGAGCCTGAAACACATTCTTCTTAATAAAGTATCACAATGGCTCGGCGCCTGTGGCTCAACGGGCTTAGGCACCAGCCATGTACACCTGAGCTGGCAGTTCGAATCCAGCCTGGCCTGCCAAACAACAATGACAGCTGCAACCAAAAAAATGGCCGGGTGTTGTGGCGGGCGCCTGTAGTCCCAGCTACTTGGGAGGCGGAGGCAGGAGACTCGCTTGAGCCCGGGAATTGGAGGTTGCTGTGAGCTGTGATGCCACAGCACTCTATCCAGGGTGACAGCTTGAGGCTCTGTCTCAAATAAATAAATAAATAAATAAATAAATAATAAAGTATCACAAGAATGGAAAAGGAAGTATCCAATGTACTCAATTAGTAAGAAGCCAGTAGATATACACACCCACACAAGGGGAAAACTAAATTCAATTCAAGTTGAGGAGGAGAAAGGGGGAAGAGAGGGGAGAAGGGAAGGTGTTCCGTGTGTTTCCACTTAGGGTATACGGGACACCTCCTGGGTGTGGGACACAGCTAGAACAGGGACCTTACCTAATCATGCAAACAATGTAACCTAATTGTACCCTGGTACTAATCTGAAATTAAAAAAAAGAAAATTAGTCTGGCCTCTAATCCTGCATTTCCTCTTTCCAAAAAGGCATTTCCTCTTTATCATTCCACTCAAGCACTAAATTAATGTTGACTTTGGGATTGTGAACAATGGGGGTGTTTGCAAAAAGTAGTTTAAAAAAATGCAGTAGGTAAGGGTAGCTGCAAGTAATATATCAGCTAGACAGTGGGCCAGCAAGCATGGAAAAACAGGACTCAAAAAGATCACGAAAAGCAAAGGACAGGAAAAATCAGTGACCCAAAGGAATGGTGAGGAGGTGAGAGCACACCTCAGCAGGAAGTCTGGGTAGCAGAATTCAGGCACCAGGCAAAGCTATCTAGAAGGAAACCTTGATTCTCAGGCCAGTGTCCTGCTTGGGACTGGCAGAAGTAGAAAAAGACACCTAGTCGCCCAGAGAATGTGGAGTTGGGCCAACCGGAGTAGGTCTTTCCGTTTCCTACTGTTAACAAATAATTTGGCTTCATGACTAGAGAGTTGGCTAATTTTCTTCGCATTATCCAGACACTCACTGCTGCTCTCTTCCTAGGTAATGCAGAGCTCTTAATCGGTACCCACAGATGCTGCACTGATTCATTTTGGCAAGAGATGTAGAGCATCTCAGGACAAGTTGAGAACTGAAAATAGATCCAGCCCATTGACTCAGCAGCATGGGGAGGAGGGGTTGCTTCTTACTAATCTCACACCAAGTTAGGACTTGGTGTCTAGGACATTCTATTCCATCCCAGTGCTGTTTCGTTTTGTTCCAAAGGTGGTTTTCTTTTTAAAACAGAAGTATTGACAGCTGGTACCCTGTTATATTCTTCCTCTTTTCAGACTCAGATAAGATTCTGCAGAAATGAAAGTCTGGTGACATTTCCTTTCTCTTTATCGTGTTACAGGTTTCACAGAACCCACCCCGTCAAAGCCATCTGTGGAAGCAGAATCTTTTATCACTCCAAGCAGACAAGTTTATCTGTTTTACTTTATTCTTTTAAGCTGGAGACTTTCTCATGTAGTTTCTTTGATAGGTAAATTAATTTCTACCTTGCCTTATGTGACTGGGTTGATGGCAGAAGTGATGGTGTTTCCTTGAAAGAAAAGATTCCTTTTGTGGCACATTTTGTGGCGTGTTGATGAATGAGGATTGGTAAATCCCTCCCTCCTCATCTTCACAGTTGCTGCCAGGTCTGATAGGCAAATCTGGGCCACACTCAGGTTTGTTGAGACCCCTGTGGTGAGTGTTATATGTATGGATTTGGAGATGACTATCTGAATTTGATTCCCAGCCATATAATTTTCTGACTATATGACCTTCAGTAACTTACCTAATTTCTCTGGTCTCTCATTTCCTGATTTCTAAAAGAAAAAGAAAAAAAAAAAGGCTGGGTTTGGTGGCTCACGCCTGTAATCCCAGCACTCTGGGAGGCCGAGGCAGGTGGATTGCCTAAACTCACCAGTTCGAGACCACCCTGAACCAGAGTGAGGCTTAGTCTCTAAAAATAGCTGAGTGTTGTGGTGGGTGCCTGTAGTCCCAGCTACTTGGGAGGTTGAGTCAAGAGTATCGCTTCAGCCCAAAAGTTTGAGGTTGCTGTGAGCTGTGACACCACAGCATTCTACCAACGGCGACAAAGTGAGACTCTGTCTCAAAAAAAAAAAAAAAATTTTTAAGATTGTTTACACCTGAGATGCATAATTTGATTTTCTTTTTTAAATTCCCAAAGGCCCTTTTTCTATAGTTTTCCTCCTGAGTAAGCGGAAATTTTCAATATGTTGGGCCCTAGACAAAGTGTAGCTTAAATTTGTTTGTAACTTTACTGGTAGATCAGTAGGTGGTTCAAGATCAGACTTTTGTACACTAGAAAACAGACGTGGAAAGATTGTGTCATTTATCATAGCTCACCCGGTTAATCACCAGCATCCTACCTGTCTGCTGTCCCAGCCTCAGCTACAGCCACTGTCCCTCAATGTTTGCATTTAGCCTCAAGGCTCTTCTTTGGGTTCCTCTGTTGCATTATGCTCCTCCTGCCACGTGGCTTTTGTACATGCCACTCACACATCCCAAAATGCTTCTTGCCTCTCCCCATCCTCGCCTAAACTCGTAACTATCCTGCAGATCGCAACTCAAAGAAGTCTTCTCTGACTTTCGAGAAAAGTTATGACCCCTCCACATATGATCCCAAAGCTCTACCCACCCATCATCACTTCTAATTACATATAATTACATTTATGTCATTACTTCATTAATGTCTAGCTTCACTTCAAGATCATAAATTCTACAAGGGCACAGGCCTTATCCATTTTTTGTTTATCATTGTCTCCTCAAGGGTGGCGCCTGTGGTTCAGTGGGTAGGGCGCTGGCCCCATATACCAAAGGTGGCGGGTTCAAACCCTGCCCGGGCCAAACTGCAACCAAAAAATAGCCGGGTGTTGTGGCGGGCGCCTATAGTTCCAGCTACACGGGAGGCTGAGGCAGGAGAATCACCTGGGCCCAGGAGTTGGAGGTTGCTGTGAGCTGTGTGATGCCATGGCACTCTACCAAGGGTGATAAAGTAAGACTCTGTCTCAAAAAAAAAAAAAAAAAATCATTGTCTCCTCAAAACCTAACTGGAAGCCTGGTCTATAGAAAACTAAATACAAATAATATAACAAACTGGTCAACATACAGAGGAGGTCAACATAAGGAACTTCCATTCAGTCCATGTCTGGTCTATGAGAATTAGATCAACTTAAGGAGGTGGTCAACTATGGAGGTTTTACTGTATTTAAATAAATGAACAAATTAACCATGTCTAGAATTCAGGTCTTAACAACTTCTTTTCACTAGCCCAAAACACAATAGCTTGGTCTAGAGAAGATTGACTTTATAGGGGTCTGGGGCTGTCATGGTCAGTCCAGAATTGTGACTGTAGAGTTTGGTGTTAGTATTGAGGACCCAGGTATAGATAAGGTGTAATCAGAAACCTCATAGAACACTTTAGAATGCTGGTTTGAATCATGCAAAGTTTAGCAAATTACATGTTCCAAAAGGAAAGTACCCTTCATTCAAAAAAAAAAAAAAAAGGATTCGAGGTAGTTTACAGAAATATATAAAATATAACAATTAAAAACATACCAATATCGGGCGGCGCCTGTGGCCCAGTGAGTAGGGTGCCGGCCCCATATACCGAGGGTAGCGGGTTCAAACCTCGCACCAGCCAAACTGCAACAAAAAATAGCCGAGCGTTGTGGCAGGTACCTGTAGTCCCAGCTACTTGGGAGGCTGAGGCAAGAGAATCGCTTAAGCCCAGGAGCTGGAGATTGCTGTGAGCTGTGTGACACCACCGCACTCTACCGAGGGCAATAAAATAAAACTCTATCTCTACAAAAAAAAAAAAAAAACAAAAACAATATTGATGAAGAAATGGGGCGGAGGGAAATTAAAAAGGTAGGAAAAGGTAATACCCAGGACAGAATGTATATAATGTGATATAACATCCAAGCACTAAGAAGTCATCCATAAACTCCTACACAGGCACTGAGAAGCTCATACATTTGGCTCAGTTTCCTAGTGCCAGGGAAAAACAAAGCTTTTACAAGATTCAAAGAGTCTATAAAGTAGAGAAAGGACAAGATGCTCCCAAACCAACCAGCTTTTCCTATGTTGTTGTGATGTATAGACAATTGTCTTGTAAGGGGGAAAAATTATCTTTACCTTCTATCTATCTTAGTTCATTGGCTGGGGCCACCATAACAAAAGACAGCTTTACAAGGGAAAAGGATACATTTTTATTTAATATAGGTCTTGAAAGGGGTTCGGCAAGAGAAACCAGAGAGATCAGGACAAGGTTCAGGCCAAGTTTAATGAAAGGGGACAGAGATCGCCTGGGCAAAGATGGTAGCTGCACTGAGAGTGTTTGGGGGCTTGTTTTTACATTGGGCATAGCAGGAAGAAGGCGGTGGGGCCAGATAGGCCTTTTGTTCTGGGTGGGAAGGGGGAGGGAGAATTTAGACCCCTAACAAGTTTTGTGTGGCACAAGAGACTTCATAAGGAAATAAAAATCTGTAGAAGTAGTTAAACCTGAGAGGTTTTTGCTTTTTAAAATTATTGTTATATTTTTAAGAGATAGGGCCTAGCTCTGTCACCCAGGCAGTGGTCCGATCATTGCTTACTGTAACCTCCAATACCTGGGCTCAAACAATCTTCCTGAGTCAGCCTCCTGAGAGGCTGGGATTACAGGCATACATCATTTTGCCTAATTTTTTTTTTTTTGAGACAGAGCCTCAAGCTATCATCCTGTATAGAGTGCTGTGGCATCACAGCTCACAGCAACCTCCAGTTCCTGGGCTCAAGCGAGTCTCCTGCCTCTGCCTCCTAAGTAGCTGGGACTACAGGTGCCCGCCACAACGCCCGACCATTTTTTGTTTGGGGGGCCGGGCTGGATTCGAACCCGCCAGCTCAGGTGTACGTGGCTGGCGCCTTAGCTCGTTGAGCCACTGGCGCCGAGCCTTTTTTTTTTTTTTTTTTTTTGTAGAGGTGAGGGTTTCGCAATATTGCCCAGGCTGGTATCGAACTCCTGGGCTCAAGCAATCCTCCTGCCTCAGCCTCTCAAAGTGCTGGGATTACAGGCATGAGCCACCACTTCCGGCAACCTGAGAGTTTTTATACTAAGTTTGATGAAGAGAAGAGAGTCGTGGAGAAATGTGATAAGATAAAGAAAAAGTGTGAGCAAAGTGTAATGAACTGGGGAAACCGCAAGGCCTGTTCATCCAGATTCCTTTCAGTGTCCCTGTATCTTTGGAGAAGATAATCTTTCCTCAGGGTATAGGGAGAAACACTTCTGGCATTCACATGACCTTAGGACCTGCTTCTGGGGAAGGTCAAAGAACCCTTTCTGCATGTGTTGTTTCTCACATTCCTTCAGTTTACAACGTTCGATATGCCACATTTTGGGGTAATGTGTTCTGAACCCCATTATTTTCAATAATAATCAAATTCATACAATGGTGAATGTAATGTGACTGTCCAAAAACACCTGTCATACACTCTGACAAAAATGCTAAATATAAGCCAATCATGGGGGCGGGGGATATTGAGCCAATGTGGTCCAAGAATTCTCTCCAGGAATCTATCTCCAAATGCGACAAAATTTAAAATGACCACAGCATGAATCCATTCTAAGCAGGCAGTTCTTCTGAACATGATCTTTACAACCATACTTTTTTTTTTTAGACAGTCTCACTTTGTTACCCATGGTAGAGTGCCATAGCATCATAGCTAACAGCAACCTCAACTCTTGGGCTCAAGCGATTCTCTTGTTTCAGTCTCCCGAGTAGCTGGGACTACAAGTACCTACCACAACACCTGACTATTTTTTTTTTTTTTTAAGAGACGGGGTCTCGCACTTGCTCAGGCTGGTCTCGAACCTATGAGCTCAGGCAATCCATTCCCCTCGACCTCCTGGAGTATTAGGATTACAGGTGTGAGCCATCGTGCCCGGCACAACTAAACTTTTGATGCTAATTTAACACCAGATAATTCACGATTATATTTTCTGAGAAGGACTCGAAGTGTGGAAGTTGTACAGTGTAATTAAGCATAATTAACCCAGAATTGATACCCTTTATAAAAGGAAAGTCCCTAACCAGCGTGTATACTTAAATAGAAAGCCACCTAACTTTCCCATGGGGGTGGGATGGAAAATATAGGCCAAGATTTTCCTCCGGTTATAATTTTGGGTACATTCCAACAAATACACAATGAGTAAACAGCACAGATTCTCAGCAGGACAAAAAAAGAGTTTTAATTGCAAAAGTAATAAACATTTGCAAAGTATTCAAACCACACAGAAGGCCGGTGGGGGGTGCCTCATGCCGGTTATCCTAGCACTCTGGGAAGCTGAGGCAGGTGGATCGCTTGAGCTCAGGAGTTCCAGACCAGCCTGAGCAAGAGTGAGACCCCGTCTGTATTAAAAATAGAAAAATTAGCCAGGCATTGTGGTGTAGCCTGTAGTCCCACCTACTTGAGAGGCTGAGGCAGGAAGATCCCTTGAGCCCAAGAGTTTGAGGTTGCTGTGAACTATGATGCCATAGCACTCTACTCGGGGCAACAGAGTGAGATTCTCTCAAAAAAAAAAAAAAAAGATAAAAACAAAAACACACAGAAAACCTTCCTACCCTCATCCTATCTGCAATAAAGGAGAATTTCTGAAGCATCTACAAATTCCCTTCTTTAAGCTTCTTAGTAGAGAAAGCAATGCATGCATTTTTTGTTTCTGCGAAGGACGAGGGGGAAACCTGTCTGTCCTTCAGAATGCCAAATGAAATAAGAGGCCAAGGATGGCCATTACCATGAGGTCACAATTTCTACCCTGAGGAAAATAGAACAATATTACCAGAATATCTTCTTGTTTTGGAACATTGGCTTGCTCAGTTTGGCAGAGGTTGAGCAGAGGAAGAGGATGTCCCTTCCACAGCTGATGCTCACTCCTAGTGAGCAGAACACAGGCCCAATCCCATCAGGTAACTGAGCAAGCTGACCCTGGGGCAGAGCGGTAGTGCAGTTGGTATTGAGACATTGCCTGGTCTAACCACAAAACAACCCCCTCTCATACACATTATTTTATATAGCTGTAGCTCTCTCTCTACACACATACACACATATGTGTGTATATGTATGTATTATATATTTACTTATATGAGTGTGTGTGTATATATGTGTATGTACATATATACATATAAGTATATATGTGTATATATATACACATATAAGTATATATAAATATATACTTATATACATATATACTTATACTTACATATAAGTAAAAATATATGAACACACAAAAGTCTGACAATTAAGTTTGGGAACTCATCCTAGAAAAAGTGCACCATACCTTATTGCTGAATAAGGCCACCTTCAAGGTACATCCTGATCCAATCTTCAAAGTAATTTTGGAACTTTTTCTGGAATGGCCATCAGAGCATCATTGTATTACCCTTGATATCCTGAATGTCATCAAAATGTCTTCCTTTCACTATTTCCTTTATCTTTGGGTAAAGAAAAAAGTCATTGGAGGTCAGATCAGGTGAGTAGGGAGGGCGTTCCAATACAGTTATTTACCTATTGGCTAAAAACTCCCTCACAGAGAGTGCCATGTGAGCTGGTGCATTGTTGTCATGTGAGACCATTTTTTCTTTTTCTTGAGACAGAGTCTCACTGTGTCACTGTGGGTAGAGTTCTGTGGCATCACAGCTTACAGCTACTTCCAGGTCTTGGGCTTAGGTGAGTCTCTTGCCTCAGCCTCCTGAGTAGCTGGAACTACAGGCACCCACCACAACGCCTGGCTATTTTTTTGGTGCCGTTTGGCCAGGGCAGGGTTTGAACCCGCCACCCTCGATATATGGGTCCGGTGCCCTACCCACTGAGCCACAGGCACCGCCTGATGTGAGACCACTTTTGCACACACCTTTCTCATGCCAAGGTTTTCAGTTAAGATTTTCCTTTTTTCTATTGATGTTTACTCAGTCTACTAAGCTTCTCAGTCAGTTGATGATTTTGACACACAATTTGATGAATTTTTGCAATGTTTTCATCAGTTCTGCTCATTACTGGCCACTCTGACCTCTCTTCATCAGTGATACTTTCCTTACCCTCAGAAAAATGTTTAATCCTTTGGTCTCTGTGGTTTTCTTCAAGGCATTATCCCCATAAACTTGGACTAATATATACCTAATTTTGCATACACTCTTGCTAAGTTTAGCATGAAATTTAATGTGTGTTCATTGCTCTAATTCAAGCTCCAACATTCTCGTGATGGTACGAAAGTACACACAACAATAATGAGCACCACTCAGCAAGACCCTGTCACACATCAACATGAACACGGCTGTAAGACACTAATATATCAAGGTTATGAAACCTTATGGAAGGCCAGGCATGGTTGCTCTGCCTGTAGGCCTAGCACTTTGGGAGGCCTAGGCAGGTGGATTGCTTGAGCTTGGGAGTTCGAGACCAACCTGAGCTAGAGCGAGACCCTGTCTCTAAAACAGGGGTCCTCAAACTTTTTAAACAGGGGGCCAGTTCACTGTTCCTCAGACTGCTTGAGGGCTGGACCATAGTTTAAAAAAAAACTATGAACAGATTCCTATGCACACTGCACACATCTTATTTTGAAGTAAAAAAAACAAAATGGGGGTGGCGGTGGCACCTGTCGCTCAAAGGAGTAGGGCACCGGCCTCATATACCGGAGGTTGTGGGTTCAAACCCAGCCCTGGACAAAAACTGCAAAAAAACAAAAAAAAACAAAGCAATGGGAACAAATACAAATACAATATTTAAAATGAAAAAAAAAAAAAGGCGCCCCCCCCATCTGCAAAAAAAAGACCTCCTAACTTCAGGAAAAAAAGGCCCCCCCTTAACCACAAAAAAAGGCCTTACTAACCGCAAAATAAAAAATAGACCTCCGAACTTCAAGAAAAAATCCTAATTTATTCTTACCTTGGTCCTCAGGCAGCAGCAGGCTCTGCACAGGCAAGCTGGTGACTTGTCTGGTCACGAGTCTCAGTCTCACCCGAGACTGAGAGGAGGAGTTGAGAGACAGAGAGAAGGAGGGGAGTCAGAGAGTGCAGCGCACATTCCACACATGCGCACTGCGGCCCAGGACAAGTTGGCTGCTAA
Source organism: Perodicticus potto (assembly GCA_963574655.1). Lineage (NCBI taxonomy): Eukaryota > Metazoa > Chordata > Mammalia > Primates > Lorisidae > Perodicticus > Perodicticus potto. The sequence goes on from CAUYRH010074566.1 coordinate 11,558, forward strand.
GCAGGGCAGGCAGCAGTGGCAAAAACACCCGGTGGGCCGGATAAATGTCCTTGGGGGGTCACATGTGGCCCTGGGGGCTGTAGTTTGAGGACCCCTGCTCTAAAAAATAGCTGGGCATTGTTGTGGGCACCTGTTGTCCCAGCTACTTGGGAGGCTGAGCCAAGAGGATGGCTTGAGCCCAAGAGTCTGAGGTTGCTGTGAGCTATGGTGCCATAGCACTCTACTAAGGGTAACAAAATAAGACTCTGTCTCAAGAAAGATTACTGAGTTGTTGATATACTGTTGCCAACATATGCACAGAACAGCAAGTTCATGAACTTAATTATCAGGCCTCATAAATATATATTTAAACTAAACAAACCTTAAAAACTCCAATTCTTGGGCCAGGCATGGTTGCTCATGCCTGTAATCCTAGCACTTTGGAAGGCCAAGGCAAGTGGATTGCCTGAGCTCACAGGTTCAAGACGAGGCTGAGCCAGAGCGAGACCCTGTCTCTAAAAGAATAGCTAGGTATTATGGTGGGTGCCTGTAGTCCCAAGCTACTCAGGAGGCTGAGGCAAGAGGATCACTTGAGCCCAAGAGTTTGAGGTTCCTGTGAACTATGACACCATGGCATTTTACCGAGCGCAACAAAGTGAGACACTGTCTCAAAATCAATCAATCAATCAATAAAATTAAATTAAAAATAAAAACCCCAATTCTTTTTTTTTTCAAGCTGTCATCCTGGGTAGAGTGCCATGGCGTCACAGTTTGCAGCAACCTCCAACTCTTGGGCTTAAGCGATTCTCTTGCCTCAGTCTCCCAAGTAGTTGTGACTACAGGTGCCCGCCACAACGCCCGGCTATTTTTTTTGTTGTTGCGGTTGTCATCGTTCTTTTAGCTGGCCCAGGCCAGGTTCAAACCCACCAGCCTACATATTGAGCTACAGGCGTCACCACAAACCCCAACTCTTGCTACTCACTCTGTATCCTTTGATTTTCACATACTTTCTTTAATAAAGGAAAATAGGGTCCTGCTCAGAGAGACGAAGAATCCCAATTTTGGCAGGTTCTATACATGTATATATTTTTGAACAAGTGAAATAATATTTTACGTACTATTCATAATTTACTCTTTTCATTTTATAATACATTACTCACTGCCAACTAAATTCATCCTATTTGTTATTACTGTTTTATATACATACCATAGTGCCATAGTTATAAGGGAATCTTATTATAAAAATGTACCAGAATATGAATGTACTTTAATTTAAAGAGACTTTTTTATTAACAAATATTTTACTTTGACTTCAATTTTCACTTGTTCAAATAATGTTTTGTATATACCCTATGCATATGCTCTTAAACTCTAGAATGTACTTTATTAGAAATAAAATTGTGGGTCAAAGGATGTATGATTTTAAATTGTGGTATGTATAAATAGAGTATCCTTTACCAGAAATGCTTAAGACCAAAAATGTTTCTGATTTCAAATGTTTTTGCATTTAGAGTATTTGCATCTATTTATCAATTTAGCATCTCTAGTTAGAAAAATGCAAAACCTGAAATATTCCAATGAGAATTTCCTTTGAGCATGACCTTTAAGCAACATGTTGATGCTCAAAAAGTTTCAGATTTTGGAGCATTCTGAATCTGAAATTTTTCCTCCATAAACATGGTACCAGTTCATTCTCACAATAGTGTATTTAAATGTCTGAATTCTCTTCTTGTGTTTTGTCTTGTCTTTTCTTTCTTTCTTTTTTTGAGAGGGTGGGGAAAGAGTCTTACTCTGTCACCCTGGGTAGAGTGCTGTGGCATCAAAGCTCACAACAGCCTCAAACTCCTGGGTTGGAGCAATCTTCTTGTCTCAGCCTCTCAAGTAGCTGGGACAACAAGTGCCCACCACAACGCCCAGCTAGTTATTCTAATTTTAGTAGAGATGGGGGTCTTGCTCTTGCTCAGGCTGGTCTCAACCTCCTGAACTCAAGCAATCCACCTTCCTTGGTCTCCCAGAGTGTTAGGATTACAGGTGTGAGCCACTGTGCCAGCCATTTATTTATTTATTTATTTATTGAGACAGAGTTTCACTCTGTTGCTGGGACTAGAGAGCCATGGAATCAGCCTAGTTCACAGCAACTTCAAACTCCCGGGCTCAAGCGATCTTCCTGCCTCAGCCTCCTAAGTGGCTGGAACTATAGGTTCTTGCCACCAAAGCTCAGTTAAAAATTTTCTTTTTCTTTTTTCTTTTTTTAAGCAGACATAGGGTCTCATTCTTGCTCAGGGTGGTCTGGAACGCCTGAGCTCAAGTGATCCTCCCACCTCTTCCTCCCTAAGTTATAGTTATAGTTATATAGTTATATAGTTATAGGTTATAGGTGTGAGCTGCTATGCTGGGACATGGATTCTCCTCTTGTTTTAATAATCATTTTCCTAATTAGATTGAGATTGTGCATCTTTTTATAAGTATACTAACCATTTTTTATTTCTTCTTATATGACTTGTTTCCAATGTAGTGTTTAATTCATCAGTGAAATCGGCCCCTTAGAAGGCTGTTCAAACTAAAACTAGTCGGGCGTGGTGGCTCATGTGTGCCATCCTGGGAAGCCGAGGTGGGTGGATTGCTTGAGCTCAGGAGGTCTAGATCAGCCTGAGCAAGAGTGAGACCCCAGCTCTAAAAATAGCCATGTGTTGTAGCAGGTGCCTATAGTACCAGTTACTTGGGAGGCTAAGATCAGAGGATCACTCAAGCCTAAGAATTTGAGGTTGCTGTGAGCTATGACACCACGGTATTCTACTCAGGGCGACAAAGTGAGACTCTGTTTCAAAAAAAAAAAAAAAGAAGAAGAAGAAAGAACCCAAACTAGGTTTTAATGTTCTCTTTGGTTACCAGTTAGGGTTAAGAAGGCACAAGCATACCTTGTTTATTGTACTTTATTGAACTTTTCAGATATTGCAAGTTTTACAAATTGAGGGTTTGTGGCAACGTGTGTTGACCAAGTCTAGCGGTAGCATTTTTCCAACAGTATGTGCTCACTTGGTGTCTCTATGTAACATTTTGATAATTCTCATAATATTTCAAACTCTTTCATTATTTTTATGTTTGTTATGGTGATCTTTAATCAGTGATCTTTGATGTTGCTATTGTAATTGTTTTGGGGTACTATGAACTGCACTTATATATGAGGTCAGACTATTAAGGTCTCTAACTTAGCCTAGAAAAAGTGCCCCTCATTGCTACAGGGACCTTGCAGATGGCTGAGGGCAGTATTTCAAAATGTCTATCCAACTTTTGGCTTAGTGAGGTTGACAGACCACAGCTTATACTGGAAAGCTCTGAATGCATAGGTCATTTGATGTTCAATAGTCAAGCATTCTGCCTCTACCAGAGTAACTTGCCAGGAACTATTTTTCAAAGGATATGTAATTCTCTGCTATGGGTGGCATGACTGACCCTTCTCCAGAATCCCAGGGATAGGAATCCTGATTCTCCAACTGGGGTTCTCCATAGACCCCTTACTGCATCTTTTGCCATCACTGACAACTCCAACCTCATAGAGCCTGTTGGATCATGTGATTCAAATGGCAGGGCTGCTGATATATCTTAGACCCCATGGAGCACACTTTCTTGCTCCAACACCCCTCAATATACCTAGTTTATGGGCAGGAGCAATGTTTCTAATTATGGAATATATTGCTTCAGAATCTAAACCTCCAGATTTAGACGTTTTTTCTTTACCTGGAGGGTGAAAGATGCTGTCTGTCTTTCACTTTGGAGAGGTTATTTATTCTGGCAGCTCTCTGACCACTGGACTCCTAAAAACCACTCTGAAGTGGAGAGCCCCTGAGTCTTCATGAAGTTTATCTCCTAGTTCTGAAATACTTGTGTCTTAACAAGGTATCCAGCCAACTCTACCTGGCCACAGGTGAAGGGGGACAGTCCCCTGAACCCTTGTAAGGTGAATCAATATCATTCGTGCTCCTTGAGGTACAAGGCCCTGAGAAGGAACATTTCTAGTACTTGGGCTAGATGTGAGTTTGGGGGGATATTCTCCCCCAGCTCGCAGAAGTGGCTTTGATGAAAAATGCAGGCAATTATGCCCTAAAAGAAGAATTTGCTGGAGGACCCTGCCAAGTAGCAGCTGAGGATTAATCACCTGCCTGGGGCAGTGGGCTTTCGCACTTTGTTCCCTACTTCAATTTACACAATAACTTTCAGTTAATCAGATAGGGAAGTAGGCAAACAGGACCAGTGCCTTTGTGGTTTATCTCCATTGTTGTTTATCTCCAAATAGGATACTCTTAGTTTAGAAAGGTGTGTACCGTGCTTTGCTGTATTAATGCAAACAAGGAATGTTTATGGCAGATTTTGTTACCTTTTGTGTTCTTTATTCTTGGATATTATTATCTGATGATTTGGGGTATATAAGAATCTTAGTAAAGATGGGTAGTTGCTGAATGCCTGAGGCAGCTTTAGTCTTCCCTTTTCAAATCATTCATTTTGGGCAGCGCCTGTGGCTCAGTGAGTAGAGCACTGGCCCCATATACCAAGGGTGGTGGGTTCAAACCCCACCCCAGCCAAACTGCAACAACCAAAAAAAATAGCTGGGCATTGTGGCGGGCACCTGTAGTCCCAGCTACTCGGGAGGCTGAGGCAAAAGAATCACTTAAGCCCAAGAACTGGAGGTTGCTGTGAGCTGTGATGCCACAGCACTCTACCAAGGGTGATAAAGTGAGACTCTATCTCTAAAAAAAAAAAATCAAATCATTCATTTTGCCTGTGGTGCTTTCCTCTGCATCACCGACTAAGTAGGCTAGTGGACAGCAACACACAGGACACCAACATGAAGCAAGTTGCCCATCTTGACTGGGAGTTGTCTGAGACACCAAGCCATAAATGTGGTGAGCCCAGGGTAATCATGGGGAATTGGCATACATAAGATCAGGTTTGAGTAGCATCTGAAGACGAAGTAAATTGTATGAGTAGGCAGTTCTCACTCACAGAATACCTACTCCTTTCACACCCAATCCAACCAATATTCTCATAGGTAGTTCCCTACAATTAGTTGACAAAAGAAGAAACTCAAGTCTGGGTTACAGAAGGCTCACCATGATGTGGTGTTACCAGTCAAAATTGAACTTCAATAGCATCCCAACTTAGGTGTGTGTGAAAGAATAAATAACGGAAATATTTGCACTGAGCATAATTTTTATCAGTATGTCTCATGGCCTGTTGGCCAAGAAAGAGAGGTGGACTAAGATGCAGATCTAAACAAATTCAAGGCCAGGGATTAAGGGTAGGGTTCATGTTAAAAAATTTCAGAGAAAGAACTGACACACATAGAACACTAAGGGAGTAAAAGCTGAAGATTTAGGGAAAATGTATATGAATGAATATCTTGGAGTGATCCCCAGTATGTGAGAATATTTGTGTCCCGTGTCAATGACCATCAAGTAGCCTTTATGGTCAAAGTGATCCGAATAACCAGTGGGCAACATTACTAATTTTTTTTAAATTTCAGGTTATTACAAGGGTCTAACCCATTAGGTTATATAGTTTACACATGTAGGATTAAAGTCCAGGGTATAGCTGTTCTTCACTCAGGGAGCATGCCATATATCCGTGTAATTGCACTCATTGGTGTCCCCTGCCCCTTCCTGAATTTGATTGAGTTTTTCTCTCTTGTGGGTCTGTGATTGTTAATCTCCTAGTTTCAAACTGGTATTGAGTACATGTGATACTTTACTTAGGAGAATGTCCTCCAAATCCATCCAGATTGTTACAAAGGATACAAAATCTCCACCTTTTTGAATAGTATTGTATGTATACCTACGCCACAGTTTATTTACACATTCATGTGTTTTTGATGGGCACTTGGGTGGTTTCCACACCTTTGCAGTTAGGAACTGAGCTGCTATGAACATTTGGGTGCAAATGTCTGTGTGGTAAAATGTCTTTTTTTCATTTGGGTAAATGACTAGTAGTGGGATTGCCAGAGTCAAATGGTAGTTCTACTTTTAGTTCCTTGAGGAATCTCCATACATTTTTCCCATAGAGGTTGTACCAGTTTGCATGAGTCTTCCCTTCTCTCCACACCCATGCCAATGTATGCACAGGGTGCTTTGGGACCTTGTAATGTGGGCCATCCTCACTGCAGGTAGGCGATCTCAAAGTGGTTTTGATTGGCATTTCTCTGATAATTATGGATGATGAGCATTTTTTCATGTGTTTATTAGCCATTCTTCTTTTTTTTTTTTGAGCCAGAGCCTCCAGCTCTCACCCTGGATAGAGTGCCATGGCATCACAGCTCACAGCAACCTCCAATTCCTGGGCCCAAGTGAGTCTCTTGCCTCTGCCTCCCCAGTAGCTGGGACTACAGGCGCCCACCACAACGCCCGGCCATTTTTGGTTGCAGCCGTCATTGTTGTTTGGCGGGCCTGGGCTGGATTCGAACCCACCAGCTCAGGTGTACGTGGCTGGCGTCTTAGCCCGTTGAGCCACAGGCGCCAAGCCTATTGGCCATTCTTCTATCCTCCTGAGAAAAGTTTCTGTTCATGTCTCTTGCCCAAATTTAATGGGATTGTTTGCTCTTTTCTTGTTGATATACTTGAGTTCATTGTAAATTCTGGAGATTAACCCTTTGTTGGATTTGTAGCATGCAAGTATCTTCTCCCATTCTGAAGGCTGTCTTTTTGCTTTGAGGATTGTGTGCTTATCTGTGCAAAAACTTTTTAACTTGATCAGACCTCATTTACTTATCTTTGTTGCTGAAGATTACTCATTTTTGACTCTTAGATTCTTTCCACTTCAGTACTTGCACAATTATTTATGGACTTAATATGGGCTTCCCTCAACAAAGGTGATCTCAGTACTGCGCTACTGAATGTCAGCCTGACCTTGAACTGGCAATTCAGTACTAGACTCAGCAGGAAAACACTGCCACCTAGTGGCAGGTTAATTACCTCTGTCCCGTCTCCAATTTGCTATTACTTCTACTAAGGAATAGCAATTTGGTAATTTGTCCTCCTTGGAATAGAAATTTATTCTGGATAATCTACCTTGCTCGCCTACTCTATATCTGCCAGTGATATCATTCATGGACTTAATGCCTCATTCATCAGGATGGTGTACCACACAACATTGTTTCCAATCAAGGAAGTAATTTTACAGTAAAAGAAGTAAAATTAGTGTTTATGAAATTCACTGGTTTCAACATGTGTCTTATTTCCCAAAAATTCTAAGTTGAAATATTATTCAAAGTAATCCTTCAAAATTGAGAGCCACAGAGGGAATGTAGATCCAGCTCTTGGGAAATGGGATTATAGGAATGAGGCAGGAAAGCAGGACCTTGTCTTCTAACTGGAGCTCAGGATAGCGCCTTCTCCTGCAGGATATAAGGATGGAGAAGCCATGAGACCCAGCAAGGAGGGATGCAGAGGGGCTCTGGCTTCTTTTCACCATGGGGTTCATGTTCGGAGTGGCACTGTAGCATTGGGGGTTGTTTTCAGCTGGGGAGCACCTACACCATTTACATCATATCCCTGTTTCCTCAACATGCCTTTTTCCTGCCTTTGCTTACATGGTTTTGGTATGCACTTCTCCAGTTATCTGACTACTACTTTTGCCCCAGTATCTCCAGGAAGTCTTCCTTTACTGGCTATATTAGTCCATAGTGATGGTCTCTTCCCAACCAGAACACTTGTTTGTTTGGCATGTATCATTCATTCGTCAGTGATATGTGGAAATATCTTGTCTTCCCTGGTGGATTCACAGGAGCAATTTCATAGACCTCATCGTATGAGCAGAGTAACTGACACCATTTGATATGGATAAATGCACACTGAACGATTGATTGTCTGATATAATAAAGCATGATAAAGAGCAAGTGCCACAGGAATTCATGGAGGGAAGAGGTCATAGCATAGTGCATAGGCACTTGGTAATCACTTAAATGAATGAGTGAGTGATTAAATTGAGAAATGAGTTTACATGACCAGGAAAGTTACATGAAGGAGACAGGACCCTCTTTAGCTTGAAGAGTGAAGAAGATGTGTTTAGAGGAGATAGATATGGAACAGAAGACTCAATGGTTATAGCATCTGCCTTCTCAACTGTCTTCTGCTGTTCTCTTCTCCCCTGGAATCTCTATATCACCACTCCCCACCCCACCATTAATATTGCTTAATAAAGAAGTAAGATTACCGGGCAAACAAGCCAGAGTACAGACAGGAAAGTAAACTTCATTTGTTACTGACAAGATCATATAATCTTTCCTACTTTTGGTCTCCAGTATCATGATGAAACAAAATCGTTTGTACCCAAACCCAAGATTTGGCTTTAGCCTAGTCCTAACAACACAGGCTCAGATTTGGCAAGTCTGTGTGTTTTCTGTTATCATCTGGAATGTGCCAGTTTTCCTTTCTTAGCCCTGTGTTATTCTGGATAGTTAGACTGGATGCTTAAAGAATTTACTATGGGTTAAAACCAGTTTAGTTGGGGCTGGGGGCAGTGGCTCACACCTGTAATCCCAGCACTTTGGGAGGCCAAGGCAGGTGAATTGCTTGAGTTCAGGAGTTCTAGACCAACCTGAGCAAGAGTGAGACCCCATCTCTACTAGAAACAGAAGAACTAGCCAGGCATTGTGATGGGTACCTATAGTCCCAGTTACTTGGGAGGCTGAGGCAAAAGGATTGCTGAAGCACAAGAGTTTAAGGTTGCTGTGAGTGATGACACCATGGCACTCAACCCAAGACATCAGAGTGAGACTCTATCTTGAAAAACCAAATCTGTTCGAATGAGATTAAATCTGGTCTCATGGGCCCGCAGTGCATGATTCACACACAAACTTCAGAAGGCCAGGTATAAGTTGTAGATTTTATCAACACATGTTTCCTGAGGTGGATGGCGCACGTAAGACCCATCATTGCTGAAGTGGGGCTTGTGTCAGCTTGCTGGAATACCACAACATTGGGGGCATGAATGATTCTTCTTAGAAAGGCATATTGTTCTGTAAACAAATTCAGCTGAATTGGCAGCAATGAATGTGGTTGCTTGTCATTGGGGGGACAGAGGAAAAGGACATATTGATTTGCCAAAAAGAAGAATTTCTCCAGAGGAAGCAAGCAAACGTGAAGACAAATTTACAAAGTCCAAAACTATTTATAGCACATTTCTGCATGTTTCCGAGGTTTTAGAATATACCAAAGCCCAGCAGTTGAAAAGCCCATCACAGAGACTGCCTGGGGTTTTGATGACAAGTATAAGGGAACGTTATGGTAACTATGATACATATGAGGATGTGGTCTCCGTCGCATCTGTCACCGATAGTTAAGATTTGAACGAAGATAAACATGAAGTACTCATAACAATATTAATTAATAGGCCTTTGACCCCACAGGCTGGGGTCGAGCAGATATTGCTCGGTTAACGGTTTTGAAGCCATTGGTGCTGTATAAGAAGCCCTGAAAGCAGGTTTGAATTGTTCCATGGAAACCACCCATGAAGATTGATGTAAGAGCTCCTTGGTATGTGATGACTGCAACTACCCTGGGAAGAACAAAAGGCCCTTCTGTCCTCAATGAAAGCTGTGGCTGTTATCAAAGGAAAGACTGAGGAAAAGTAAGGGTGAGTTCAATGTTCAAATGGATCCCGAAGTGGCCACAGATACTGATGAGACTGACCTTGCAGGGCAGCTGGAGGGGCTTGAAAGAGAAAACTCCTAAGTGGATGGAGATGATGATGCAGAAGAAATGGAAGCTGAAGGTGAAGATTAATCTTGAGGGAAACAGAGTCGAATTTAAGGAACCCGAGGCAGGCCTTCCTGCCTGTAAACTCTAGACTTGGACGTTTTCCAGTATTAAAAACTTCAAAGCTAAATATTTTTTATTTCCAAGTATTTAAAAGTCTAACAGACCAGAACGTGAAATGCCCTTCTAAATGTCAGCTGTTTTCACACAGTAGCTCCAACACATTGAGCAGTTTTTAAGGGCATAGACTAATTTCATTAGAGACAAATCTTTAAGAACAGTCTTTTTTTTTTTTTTTTTTTTGAGACAGAGCCTCAAGCTGTCACCCTGGAAAGAGTGCTGTGTCATAACAGCTCACAGAAACCTCCAATTCCTGGGCTCAAGCGAGTCTCTTGCCTCTGCCTCCCAAGTAGCTGGGACTACAGGTGCCCGCCACAATGCCCGGCCGTTTTTTGGTTGCAGCCGTCATTGTTGTTTGGCAGGCCCGGGCTGGATTCGAACCTGCCAGCTTAGGTGTACGTGGCTGGCGCCTTAGCCCGTTGAGCCACAGGCGCTGAGCCACTTCCTGGTTTTTACTTTATGAAATAACTATTCTTAAGTGCATTTATTCTGATTAATTATCTATGGTTTTTCTGCCATCACTCTTTTTTTTTTTTTTTGAGACAGAGCCTCAAGCTGTCACCCTGGGTAGAGTGCTATGACATCACAGCTCACAGCAACCTCCAACTCCTGGGCTTAAGCGATTCTCTTGCCTCAGCCTCCCAAGTAGCTGGGTCTATAGGCACCCACCACAATGCCCTGCTATTTTGTGGTTGTAGTTGTCATTGTTGTTTGGCAGGCCTGAGCTGGGTTGGAACCCACCAGCTCTGGCGTATGTGGCTGGCACCTTAGCCACTTGAGCTACGGGTGCCAAGCCTCTGCCATCACTATTACCACTTGAAAAAAAATGGGCACGGTGGCTCATGCCTGTAATCCTAGCACTCTGGGAGGCTGAGGAGGGTGGATTGCTTGAGCTCAGGAGTTTGAGACCAGCCTGAGCAGAAGCAAGACTCCTGTCTCTACTAAAAATAGAAAAACTGAGGCAAGATTTCTTGAGTCTGAGTTGGAGGTTGCTGTGAGCTATGACGCCATGACACTTTACTCAGGGTGACAGCTTAAGACTCTGTCTCAAAAGAAAAATAAAAATAATTTTTAAAAAGATTACTTCTTTAGAAGCATATTATGCCAACATTTTTTTTCCTTAAAAAATATTGTTTTGCTTTTTCTAAAGAAGTTTTTAATGAATTAATTTCATCAGGCAGTTTTTTTTTTTTTGAGACAGAGCCTCAAGCTGTCACCCTGGATAGAGTACAGTAGCATCACAGCTCATAGCAACCTCCAATTCCTGGGCTCAAGCGAGTCTCCTGCCTCCACCTCCCAAGTAGCTGGGACTGCAGGCGCCCGCCACAACGCCCGGCCATTTTTTGGTTGCAGCCATCATTGTTGTTTGGTGGGCCCTGGGCTGGATTCGAACCCGCCAGCTCAGGTGTACGTGGTTAGCGCCTTAGCCCGTTGAGCCACAGGTGCCGAGCCTCATTAGGCAGTTTTAATTCTGTTTGCTATTTATAAGCACTGGAATTGATTAATATTCAGGGTTTTCCTTTTTCTAACCAAATCCCTTCCTAAAAATTAGGCCATGACAGATTGCTAAGCAAAAAAAGAAAAAGAATAGGGGCACTGCTACTGTGATTTGACTGAATGTTTCAATGGTGTTGAATAGTGCCACAGACATGGCAAATACCATTGCTTTTTTTATGATTCTTAATTTTGGGACTGAAACATTAGTTATTAGATTATTTATTAACCCAGGGAATCCCATTTCTCTTCTTGGTGAGATATAAAACAGAAGTTTAGGTACCCACAAAACCACAGCTTCTTCCCTACAGAATGGGTTAGGAAGAAGGAAGAATGCAAAATCTACATTCTGCGAGATATTATGCTATTTGCTTTACATATGAAGTCTCAAATAATCCTCTCAATGACCTCATTGTGCACATCTGGCAAAGGGAATATGGAAGCCAGAGTAGTTAGGTAACTTAATCAGAATCACACAGCTGCTAAGTTGGCAGAGTGGGGTCTAACATAGATCTGCCTAACTTTAAGTCTGGGCTATTCTGCTAGATACATTGCTCAGAAAGAGAGATGATTCATTTATCTAAGCTGGGCAATGAGTCCTCAATAAATGTTTCATTCAGGTGTCTACAAAAATTAGAGGCCAACGTGGGGCAAGGAATGATTAATTATAAACCAGATCAATAGATGTTAGAGGGATAGCCATTTCCTAGATCATGTTAGAAACTGGGAAGGCTCTGGGAGTGCGAGGATGGAGTTTGTAACAAGGTAGGGAGGAGTACGTGGGCAGTGAATGAGGTCCCTTCAGGACACAGTCATCAAACAAAGTCTTTCCATCCTATCCTGCTGACTTTAAATGGGCGTGGCCTGCTGTGCAAAGCCTTCCAAGGAAAGGGTATAAACATCTCCCAGCTATCAGTTTCTACAGGAGTCATACTGCCGCGTTGTATGACCCCACTCAGTCTCATTACCCCACGTGTCCCTCCCCCCACTACATCCCACTTGGCCCTGATGACTTGTTTGTACACACTTCTCTGGTTCAAACTGGTTCTTGATTTTGGACAGAGTTCTAGAATTTGCCCTCCAGTCCTATTGCTTCCAGGCCTGCAAAGAGATACCTCTGTCTCTGGGTCTCCCACCATTTGCCTGTGGGAGTCAGGCTAGTCGCCCTGCCTGGGAGGCAAGTCTGACCCAGATCTGACTCAGGTATCAGGGTGAGGTCAGAAATCAGACAGGTAAGTGAGAGCTGCAATAGCCATGTTGTAAAAGCAAGAAATGGAGGAAATAAATAGTCAAGAGCCATCATGGAACCCCCAGTACTGTGAGTGACCCCGGGGAAAAGTTTCCAAGGGACTACATGAACACTGTGACTTCACTATTAGAGAT
>CAUYRH010074568.1:0-24878 GCA_963574655.1 Perodicticus potto
AAAAACTACATAAAGTCTTAATTTCCACTCATACAGTGGTAGATTTGATATAATGGCATAATAAAAAAAACTTAAAATCCAGAACACACAAGGCACGGCACAATTTGATCACTAAGTCATTAGTTGATAAGCAAACCTCACAGAACAGCTATGTGTCAGCCAAGGCCACATACACCATGTACAACACGTTTGAAATGACAGATTTCAACAAGTTAAAAATACAACATCAGTGCATAAATTCCTGGTGCCAGAAACAAGGTGAGGGAGGGCAAACTAGTAGGGAGATGTATTTTAATGCTGATATTTTTCTTTGATACCACACCAGAATTCTACACTGATGTCTAAGAAATGGTGGGTAAGATTGCTAGTGCCTTAGAACAAATAAAGTAGCACCAAAGTGTACTTTAGTCACAGTATTCTTCACCGCCATACAAGAAATCTGGTGTGGTATCAATGGTTAGTTGCCATGCAGAATCTGTCATCATACTAATGGAACTTTTTGTGACTTGTTACATTTAAAATCCACTGGTGTGTCTTACATTTTGAATGGATCTTTTACTGGTGCTTGTTTTACCTGTGCATGATATCATTTTGTAGCATTGATTATTTGAAAGGCATTGGCTCCCTAAGCCATGATGCTTTTTATGATGTTGACATGTTCCATTATACAATATAAAGAAGTCACATTTGTTAATATTGCGTAAATCTCATCAGGAAAGTCTTTAAACAGTGGAAAACTGTTAAGTTAATATTTGACTGAAAATACTTAATTTTATCATTGGCAACAGATACCATCAGTTATTTTCTTTCAAGTTACAGCCGTTGTTTGAATCTGAGAAGCTGTCTTTCAAATAATCAATTCCTTATAGCCATAGTTTGTTTGTTGTTCTTTTAAGTAAAAATGGTATGCTGTGAAGAAAGTAGTTCAACTTGTAACTCAAAAATTACATAATTTTCCTCTAAAAATTTTCTTTTAGAAGAAATTTATCATTTTCTTCTAAAAACTATGTTATTTTGGTGTGTAGCAGAAATACTCTGTGTACTTCCTCTTTTGTCACATGAAGTGTTAAGTTGTGTACTCAAAGGTAGAAACTTAATAGAATTAGTATTTTTTATTGCTTCATTAAAGGCAGTCTAAGCAAATTTAGACTGTTGCTATTACTGTATTGCTATTTTTTATTGTTTCATTTTCCCCCAAATACTTTCAATGTGCAGTTGGTTGAACCTGAGGATGTGGAACTCGCAGGTACAGAGGACCAACTGTTTACCAACCTTGCTAGTGATGACTTTAATACAGGCAATGACCCAATTCTGGCCCATGCAACCTAAGGAGAGGTTCACTGGGAACGTCTAGAAAATATTTTCCTCATTTAATAAAGAGATGCTTCTCTTTTTTGTCCGACATAATGGCATCTACACACAATGCTAGAATTGCTGTAGTTTTCCTGAATAATGAGGGGAGAAGTGAACATTTTGAGGATAACAGGTTAAAGTGATAGAAAGCTCCTGAGAACTTGGTGATGTTTCTGAGCTGCTGAATTAACCAACCTGCCACTGCTGTCCTACTATTAATGTGAGATAATAAAAGCTTCTTGTAGGTTAAGCTATTTTTCTGTTGTTACTTGCAGCAAAAAACAACTGAATAGATAAGGGTTTACATCTCAGTTCTGCCACTTATAAATCGTGTTATGTAGGACAAATTACTCAACTTCTTTGTATCTCTTTTTTCTCATCTGTAAAATAAGTATAAGGAAGGTACTTACTTCCTAAGGTCGATTTTAAATGAAATAATTCAAGTAAAGCATTTAACAAGTACCACATTTATTAGGTCTGACAATTAAGTTCTTGAACTTGCCACTCTGTCCTTATTTTGGCAGCATTGTACAAACAACTCGGTAAGGTTTCATAACCTTGATATATTAGTGTCTCACAGCTGTGTTTGTGTTGACATGTGACAGTGTCTTGCTGAGTGGCGTTCATTATTGCATGTTTTTGTGTGCCTTTGAGAGAATGTCGGAGCTTGAGTTAGAGCAACAAACAAACATTCAATTTCTTGTTAAACTTGGCAAGAGTGGAAGTGAAATCAAGCACATGTTAGTCCAAGTTTATGGGGATAATTCCATGAACAAAACAGCAGGGTACAAATTGATTAAACATTTTTCAGAGGAGAGAAAAAGTGTCTGCTGATGAAGGGAGGTCAGGGCGGCCAGTAACAAGCAGAACTGATGAAAGTATTGCAAAAATTCGTTGAATTGTGTGTCAGAATCATTGGCTGACTGTGAGAAGCATAGCAGACCAAATAAATATTGATAGAGAAAAAAGGAAAATCTTAACCAAAAATCTCGGCATGAGAAAGGTATGTGCAAAAATGGTCCCAAGGGAGATCACTGATGAACACTGTCTGTGAGGAAGTTTTTAGCCAGTAAATAAATAACTCTATTGAAACATCCTCCCTACTCACCTGATCTGGCCCACAATGATTTTTTTTTTTACCCAGGAAATATTGAAAGGAGAACATTTTGATCAGATTCAAGATATCAAGGGTAATATGACAACAGCCCTGATGGCTGTTCCAGAAAAAGAGTTCCAAAATTGCTTTGAAGGGTGAACTAGGAACTGGCATTACTACATAGCTTCCCAAGGGGAGTACTTCAAAGGTGACTATAGTGATAATCAGCAAGGAGGTATGTCGCGCTTTATTTAGGATAAGTTCACAAACTTATTTGTCAGATCTCATAAATTTAGAGGTGATTTAAAGTATATGGGAGGGTGTGCATAAGTTATATGCCAGCACTAAGCCATTTTTTATAAGGGATTTGAACATCTGCAGATTTTGGTGTCCTTGGAGGATCCTGAAACCAGTACTCTATGGATATTGAGGGACTGTAAACATTACTGGCTGGGGCTGTGAAGAGAGAGTATGTGTGTGTGTGATCTCCATTCTTAACCCTGTGGTAGTGAATGTGCCAGCCTAAACAAGTTAGAGGGTCTGCCAACAGAAAGAAGGGGGGTTGTGGAAATAATAATTTCATAGGTAACAGAGTTTCTGCTACCTTATGTCTTTGTGACTCTTTTTTTTTGAGACAGGGTTTTGCCCTGTCAGCTCTGGTAGCATGATTATAGATCATTGCAACCTCAAACTCTAGGGCTTACGCGATCCTCCTGCTTCAGCCTCTCAGAGTGTTAAGATTACAAGGTTGAGCCACTATGCCCAGCCCTTTGTGACTCTTAACCACCTCTGTCCTATGCTCCCTCTCTAATTTAAGAAGGTATGTTTAAAAAAAAAGTTGAGTATAAATGAGGGAGAAATGTAAAGGTAATAAATTTCAGGATAGAACAAATACTACCTGTAAAAATTTGACAGTGTTCAGATAGTCTAAGTTCTGATGCAGATGGGTGAGTAATACAGCTCACGCGAAAAAGCAAATTTGAGATGAATTAATACTGGGATACGTGAATATAACTATGTCTTTCATAGGCTGGGTTGTCATTTGTTTTAATTAACCCTAATTAGGTTGATATTAAAGAATTCAGTTTGGTTATGTAGTTTCAGGGTTATAGGAAGAAACTCAGAAGATTCAGAGAAAAGAAAATGAAATATGCATTAAGGAGATGAAGCATAGGCTAAGTAAATTACCAGAATTAGTAGAATTTTCTTTCTGTTGGTAAAGAGAAAGTTAATAAGTCACCTTAATAGTAGACTGCAAGCTTGCCAAAAAATTTTAAGTTTGACCGATTAATGGCTCTCCCCCTCCTTTCCTAGAAAAGGAAATTGAGAGTGCAATAAAATACTTTAGAGATAAAGAGCAGCTTTCTGAGTATAAAGGTTGTTAAATACTGGATCACAGGGCCAGCTGTAGGTTTTTGTCAAAATGAGGTTAGATCTATAAGTTGTAGTAATAGCTTAAATTATGGGCAGAGTTTTTTAAAGCTGTTGGAGTTGGGATGTAATTCTGAGTCTGAATATATTTTTGGTCAAGCTCTTGAAGGTCCTTACCTACCCAGCTTCTCTCCCTACTTGAATGGACCTTTGGTAGCTATTTAAGAGGTTAATTTTTCTCCCATAAACAGCTCTACAGCAGTGTGAGATAAATTAATTAATTAATTTTGTGAGAATCTTACTTTCTCACCCTTGGTAGAGTGCATGGTGTCATAGCTCACAGCAACCTCAAATTCTTGGGCTCAAGCGATCCTCTTGCCTTAGCCTCCTGAGTAACTGGGACTACAGGCACCTGCTGCGACATGTAGCTGTTTTTCTTTTTGTTTTTTGGTAGAGATGGCATTTCATTCTTGCTCAGGCTGGTCTTGAACTACTGAGCTTAGGCAATCCACCCATCTTGGCCTCCCAGTGTGCTAGGATTATAAGCATGAGCCGCTGTGCCCCGGCCAAAAGTATGGAATTTATTTATTTATTTAGAGACAGAACCTCAAGCTGTCACCCTGGATAGAGTGCTGTGGTATCACAGCTCACAGCAACCTCCAATTCCTGGGCTCAAGTGAGTCTCCTGCCTCTGCCTCCCAAGTAGCTGGGACTACAGGTGCCCACCACAATGCCTGGCCATTTTTTTGGTTGCAGCCGTCATTGTTGTTTGGCGGGCCCGGGCTGGATTCGAACCCGCCAGCTCAGGTGTATGTAGCTGACGACTTAGCCTGTTGAGCCACAGGCGCCGAGCCAAAAGTATGGAATTTAATAGCCGGGCGTTGTGGTGGGCACCTGTAGTCCCAGCTACTCGGGAGGCTGAGGCAAGAGAATCACCTAAGCCCAGGAGTTGGAGGTTGCTGTGAGCTGTGTGACGCCACGGCACTCTGCCAAGGGCGATAAAGTGAGACTTTGTCTCTACCAAACAAAACAAAACAAAACAAACAAAAAAGTTAGAACGAACAAACATGTGTCCCCATAACAGATACAAAAGCTGTTTTGATTTTTTTTTCATTGTTGCCTTTTAAAGTATGGCTACATAAAGTTTCTTAAGTTTTTGTTCCCCCCACTGACAGATCTATATTATAGAAAAACAGCAAGAATTTCTGTGAACATCTAGATATATATTCTTTTCTTCATACGCATGTGTTTCAGGGTTGTGTGACTCTGTGCTTCTATAGCATCATGCATATGGATAGTGAGTTATAGTAATTATTTGTCTCTTTCCTGTTAGATTTTGAGCCCTTAAAAGACATATGTTATTGTGTTCATCTTTGTTTCCCCTATAAAGTCTAGTACTTCATATAGAAAATTTGTAGATAAAATATGTATATTTTCTTACTATTACATTTGCCATGTTGCTTTATCTTTTTTTTTCTAATTTTATTTTTAATGTTTGCATAATACTCCACTGGGTTCTATTGAGTTGAATAGCTTATCTGTTTTTGTATGGCGTTAGTTTTAACAAAATTTGAAAGAAGTTGAAGTAGTCATGATTCCAAAAGGCATTAAGCAAAATGCTTTCTAAAGAAGAAAAAGATAACCAGCCAGAGCCAGAATGAGACCCTGTCTTTAAAAATAGCCAAGCGTTGTGTCAGGTGCCTATAGTCCCAGCTAGTAGGGAGGCTGAGGAAAGAGAATCATTTGAGCCCAAGAGTTTGAGGTTGCCGTGAGCAATGATAGCATTGCACTCTACTGAGGGTGACAAAGTGAGACTATGTCTCAAAAAAAAAGAGGCTCAGTGCCTGTGCCTCAGCGGTTAGGGCGCCAGTCACATACACCGGAGCTGGTGGGTTCGAATCCAGCCTGGGCCTGCCAAACAACAATGACAACTACAACCAAAAAATAGCTGGGCACTGTAGCGGACGCCTGTAGTCCCAGCTACTTGGGAGGCTGAGGCAAGAGAATTGCTTAAGCCCAAGAGTTGGAGGTTGCTGTGAGCTGTGATGCTACAGCACTCTATTAAAGGTGACATAGTGAGACTCTGTCTCAAAAAAAAAAAAAATTTCTGTTTTAAGATTCATCCAAAAATTAATACCATCCTCCTTACATAATCTTGTTTCTTAATATTTAAGGCACAATTTACTATGCTCCATGCAAGTACAGGCCTTAAATCCATATGCCTGAGTTTAAATTCCAATTCCTCCACTTACTATGTGATCTCAAGTGAGTAACATAATTTCTCTGTGCTTCAGTTTTCACACCGATAAAATGATGTTAGTAATACCAACTTTCTAAGGTTATTTGAGCATTAAATGAATAAATACATGTAGTACACTTTGATCACCAGCTGGCACATAGAAAGCCCTCAGTAAAAAGCCAGCTATTACTACTTCTCAGTTTTACCAGCCAAGTGACTGCCCAAGGCCTTTATACTACCCATAAGACCTTTTCTAAGAAACAAGAGAGTCATTACAAATATTATGTAATGATATGTGTCCGTTGTTACAGTACATGTATCACATAGAATAGTTTCATTATTCAAAAAGTCTTGTGTTCATGGGGGAAAGAATCCCTATTCAGTAAATGGTCCTAGGAGAACTGGATATCTACATGTAAAAGACTGAAGCTGGACCTGCTCCTTTCTCCACTCACAAAAATTGATTCATGATGGTTAAAAGACCTAAATTTAAGCATGAAATGATAAAAATCCTTAAAGAAAGCATGGGAAAAACAGTAGAAGATACCGGCCTGGGGAAAGACTTTTTGAAGAAGACTGCCATGGCAATTGCAATAACAGCAAAAATAAACAAATGGGACTTAATTAAACTGAAAAGCTTCTGTACAGCTAAGGAGACAACAACGAAAGCAAATAGACAACCTATACAATGGGAAAGGAAGGATATTTGCATATTTTTAATGGGACAAAAGCTTAATAACTAGAATCTACAGAGAACTCAAATTACTCAACATAAAAAGAGCCAACAATCTCTTATATTACTGGGCAAGAGAGATGAACAGAACCTTTTCTAAAGGAGACAAATGACTGGCTAACAAACATATGAAAAAATGCTCATCATCCCTTATTATTAGAGAAATGTAAATCAAAACCACTCTGAGATATCATCTGACCCCAGCAAGGGTGGCCCACATCACAAAAATCTCAAAACTGTAGATGCTAGCGTGGATGTGGAGAGAAGGGAACACTTTTACACTGCTGGTAGGATTGCAAATGGAAGGAAGTATGGAGAACCCTCAAATAACTCAAAGTAGACCTCCCATTTGATCCTGCATCCCATTACTGGGCATCTACCCAGAAGAAAAAAAATCCTTTTATCATAAGGACACTTGCACCAAACTGTTTATGCAGCTCAATTTACAATCGCCAAAATGTGGAAACAGCCTAAATGCCCACCAACCCAGAGTGGATTAACAAGCTATGGTATATGTATACCATGGAATACTATTCAGGCATTAAAAAAGATGGAGACTTTACATCTTTTATATTAACCTGGATGGAAGTGGAACACATTATTCTTAGTAAAGCATTGCAAGAATGGAGAATCAAGAATCCTATGTACTCAATTCTGATTTGAGGACAGTTAATGACCTAGTACGTGGTGGGGGGTGGGGAAAGGGCAGAGCAGAGAGAGGGAAGGTGGCAGTCACAGTGTTTGACACACCTTTTGGGGATGGGACACAATTAAAAGAGAGACTTTACCTAACAAATGCAATCAATGTAACCTGGTTCTTTGTACCCTCAATGAATCCCCAACAATCAAAAAAAAAAAAAAGAAGAAGAAGAAAAATTTTGTGTTCAGCGTATTTATCCTTTCCTCCACCCTAAACCCTGGCAATCATTGATCTTTTTATTGCCTCTTCTAGTTGGTCCATATAGTATATAGCCTTTTCAGAATGGCTTCTTTCCCTCAGTAATGTATGCATTTAATGTTCCTCCATGTGTTTCATGGCTTAATAGCCCTGCCTTCCCCTCCCCTCCCTTCCCTTCCCATTCCATTGTTCCCTCCCCTCCTCTCCTCCCCATCCCCTTTCTGTCTTCTTTGCTCTCTCCCTCTTCCATTTCCTTTTCTCTCCCTTCCTCTTCCCTTTCCGCTTCCTCTTTCCTTTCCTCCTCTCCTTCATTTTCCCCTTCCCTTTTTCCTCCCTTTTCTTTCTATGAGACAGAATTCTCTTGCTTAGACTAGAGTGCAGTGATACAGTCACTGTTAGCCTCAAACACTTAGGCTGAAGCAATCCTGTCTCCTCAGCCTCTTCAGTATTTGGAACCAAATGTGTGTATCACCATAGTGGCTAATTTTTCTTATTTTTTTGTAGAGACAGGGTCTTTTTTGTCGTCATTGTTGTACTTGTCGTTGTTTAGCTGGCCCAGGCTGGGTTTGAACCTGCCAGACTTGGTGTATGTGGCTGGCACTGTAACCACTGTGCTACACATGCTGAGCCAAGACAGACAGGGGCTTGCTGTGTTGCCCAGGCTTGTCAAATTCCTAGCCTCAAGGGATCCTCCCATCTTGGCCTCCCAAAGTGCTGGGATTACTGGTGTGAGCCACTGTGCCTGGTCTAACTAATTTCTTTTCAGTGCTGATTAATATTCTGTTGCCTGATGTGCCATAGTTTATATAGTCTGTTCACTTGCTGAAGGACATTTTGGTTGGTTCCAAGTTTTGGCAGTTATGAATAAAGCTGCTATAAACATCTATGTTTAGGTTTTTGTGTGGATGTGTTTTCAACTATTTTAGCAAATACCAAGGAGTATGATTGTGGAATCATATGGTAAAAGACTATGTTTAGTTTTGTAAGAAACCACCAAACTGTCTTCCGGAGTGGCTGTACCATTTTGCATTCCTGTCAGCAATGAATGAAAGTACCTGTTGTTCCATGTCTGTGCTGGCATTTGGTGCTCCTGGATTTTAGCCATTCTAATAGATATGTAGTAGTATCTCATTCTTGTTTTAATTTGCAGTTTTCTAATGGCCTGTGGTGTTGATCTTTTTATATGTTTATTTGCTATCTGTATTTTTTTTTTTTTTTGATTAGGTGTCTGTTCAGGTCTTTTGCCTATTTTTTAATCAGGTTGGTTGTTTTCTTTTTGTGCTATTGTTTTTGATACTCTTTTTCCCCTTTATAGAGGTAACATGAAAGACCGTGTCTTAGTAATTAAGACTTGTTCTTTTGGCAAGAACAAAAGAACAAGTGGCTCATCATTTAATAGCTGTGTGATTTTGTGCAGATTACATAAGCTGTCTGCACTTCAGGTTTCTTTTTGGTTAAAAAGGAGTTAAAATGTAATCTGAATGATGGTTAAATGAGCTGGTACATATAAAGGGCTTAGAATAAGGCCTTACCTATAGTATGTAATTAATAAATATTGGTACATAGTTATTACTCATGTACTCATGGTCAGTCTCTGTTCTTCACTATATTCCCTCTGGAAAAATTCTATTAAATTTTACTGTAAACTGTAAATTATTTGTAGTATTTTTTAAATTCTTTACTCTATTTAAAAAAGCACATAGTTACCACATGCTGATTATTTTTTGGTAAAAGATTCAAGTGATACACGATTATATATAGTAAAAAGTGAGGGTCCCTTGTATGTACCTCTCCCCTTCTCTTCTCTTTCCAGATATAATTACTGTTAACAGTTACTCAGTTAATAGTAGGTTGGGGCTAAGCAGATCGGTCTGATTAAAAGTAAAATCTGATGTCTTGTGGTACCTTTTCTTGCTTAATACTCTTTCTGGGGGGTATATAAGATGTTTGTATTTTTAAAGTAAATTTCTAATAAGTGTAATGTATATGAAAAAGCATACACATACAGCCCCGAAATTTTCATGATGGGAATACAACTGTGTGATGATCACCTAGATGTAGACATAGCACATTATTAGTACCTCAGAAGCCTTTCTATGTTGCCTTTCAGTTACTGCTCCCCCAGAGATAATTATCCTGACTTTTAACACTTGCTTTGAACTTTATGTGAATGGAATTATTTGATATTTACTCTTCTGTACCTGGCTTCTTTCACTCATCATTATTTGTGAAACTTACCGATGTTGTAATGCATAGTTATAGTTTGGTAATTTTCATTGCTGTCTTATATTGCACTGTAAGAATATACCAAATTCATTCATTTTGTTAATGATGAACATTTGGGTTATTTTCAGTTTTGGGAAATTATGGTTAGTGCTGCAATGACTATTCTTATCCACATCATTTGATGAATGCATATATTAATTTCTGTTGATTATATACCAAGGAATGGAATTACTAAATCATAAAATGTGTGCATTAGTTATCTATAGCTATGTAACAAATTACCCCCCAAATTAGTGACTTAAACCAATAAATACTTATTTTGTTTCAGTTTTTGTGGGTTGGGAATCCATAAGTGGCTTTGCTGGGTGTTTATGTCTCAAGGGGTTACAGTCAAGATGTTGTACTGATAAAATAAATAAGATAGCTAACTCAGGTAGTTAGCATGTTAGGCTGGTAAGCAAACTTGTTGGCCAGAGGCTGGTTCTCACTATGAATGGCTTCACCTGCAGGCGTGTGCAACCTTTCTTTTTTTCCTTTGCCGAACACTGGAAGTATTGTTTTGGGCCATATAGTAAATACACAAACACCGATGAAAGCTGATTCTAGCAAAAAAAGGAAGAAAGAAAAAAAATGGCCCATATATACTTTCTGTGGTATCTGACACCACAGATAAGCAGAAGAAGTCCTCACAGAATCACCATGCGGGTTGCACCCCTGAAGAACAAGTGGTATAAAAAGGAAAGCAAGGAGGAAGCCAAAATGCCTTTTAAAAATTGGTCTCCAGAGTTACAATATCACTTTCTCCACATTCTTTTTTTTTTTTTTTCCCTCCACATTCTGTTTGTTAGAAGCAAGTCACTAAACTGACCCACATTCAAGGGGAGGGACATTACACTCCACTTTTTGAAGGGACAACTTTTTAAACATTGTATTTAGTAGATACCATCAAACATAAATTCCAGAGAGGTGTTTTGAGTTATACTTCTTACAGGGTTAGAAGAGTTCTGAAGTGAGTTAGAAGTATTGCCCCTATCCTTGGCAATACTTGATAATAAAGTTTCTCATAGACTGACATCCAATTTTTAAAAAAATTGGAACTTGAGTTTTGGTGATAAAGTATTAATTTTTTTTAATTAAATCATAGCTGTGTACATTAATGCAATCATGGGGTAAAGTATTAATGTTGTCTAAGAATTATTTATTTAAATATCTTCATCTTCTCAGCATCCTTAAAATATTGTCACATGTAGGAAATTAGCTATTTTGCTTATACCAAGGCTTCTTCTAGTGCATATGTGGCACTCTCAGGAGATGGAGAAACTGGACTGTGTGGAATGGAAGATTTTGCCTATATAAACGCAATATTAATTTGGAGGTAAAACAGTGTGCATTTGACAACTAAGTTAACTGGTGCTTTTCAAAAAATTGAGTACGGGCTGGGTGTAGTGGCTCATGCCTGTAATCTTAGCACTCTTGGGAGGCTGGGCGGTTGCATTGTCTGAGCTCAGCTGTTTGAGACCAGCCTGAACCAGAACCAGACCCTGTCTCGACTAAAAATAGAACAAACTAGCTGGGTGTTGTGGCAGGTGCCTGTAGTCCCAGTTATTCGGGAGGCTGAGGCTGGAGGATTGCTTAAGTGTTAGCGTTTGAGGTTGCTGTGAGTCTTTACACCAGAGCACTGTACTCACTCTACTCAGGGCCACAGAGTGAGACTGTCTCAAAAAACAGAAAAACTGAATAGAGAGTGAGACTACATTGTATCATTAAAGGAAGTTGTTTTAACCCTGTGAAAAGTCATTATGATAAAACTTAGCATTTTACATGTTAGTAAAATATTTAATATATTAATGTACATGTGGATTAATTACATGTATGTATTATAGGCTGAGTATCTCTTATCTGAAATGCTTGGGACCAGAAGTGTTTTGGATTTTGGGCTTTTTTGGGTTTTGGAATATTTGCTTTATGTATTAGTTTACCAGTTGAGCATCTCTAATGTGAGAATCTGAAATACAAAAGGCTCCAATGAGCATTTGCTTTGAGAATCATGTTGGTGCTCCAAAAGTTTTGCTTTTTGGAGCATTTTGGATTTTGGATATGCAGTTTAGGGATAGTCAACCTCTATACTGTATATAATGTATATTTGTATATTAGTATAAATATTTTCTTGTTTTTAAAGGATTACTTTATTGAGGACCTTAGCATATTTGAAATGACAATGTAGTCTTTATTTTCACTTAAATTTAAACTGAAATCTGTCCAAACTGAAATCTGTTAGTATTTTTCTTATCAATGAAGACTAGGAAAAATAAAACACTTCCAAATTTAGGAAATTGCCCTCCAGAAGACTTTTAAAATATTCCAGACCAATTGGGGCTTGGCAGATTGGTCTGAGATGTCACTCGCATACATACATACATACATACATACATACACACTCACATACATACATACATACATACATACACTCGCATACATACATACATACATACACACTCACATACATACATACATACATACATACATACATACATTCATTCATTCATTCATTTACTTTTTTAAGGAAGTCTTCCGGCAGCTCTTCTTGCTTAGGCTCTCTCCTAATAGAGAAGGTTTGTGAAACTCTGCAGTGTTACTTCTTGTATTCTCCTCAGGATTTAATAACTCAGATTGCCAGGTTAACTCAGATTGACCTGTTCTCTTTATTTACTTCTGCAATTTATGGTAGACAAAGGAATCTTGGGATACGTATGATGGAACTATCTACTTTATTTAAGTAGATTCTAAGTGGTATGGGAGGTGATCCCACAGGTCATTCAGGGTTGGGGTGTAATTGTGGTGACAGCCCTTCCCTGCTCAACTTGTTTGCTATGTAGGGCAATGATTCTTGACCTCTTTGGGTTTATAGACTTTACTGAAGAGTGTTTCTAGTGATAGGAGGAATGTTGGAGGCAGCTCTCAGTGCTTTCGGCTATCCTCTTCTATCTGGGAAATAAGAGACCTGGAAATGCCTTACAGTCTTTTGAAACCAACTTCATTTTTTTATTGATACTATCTTGAGAATTCTAATCATCTTGTGGGACATTCAGAAAAGCTTAGAAGGTCATAGGTACTTTTATTAGTAATTATAGAATATTTTCCCTAAAGTAATTAAGACTTTTCTTTGTGATCTGCATATATGTAATGTAATGATACTTACTCTCTGGAGAACTAAAGAGGTTTAAAGTACAGAACTAGAACTGGAGCATAAGTAATTAAAGCTAAACTAACATATTGTAATTCTGATTTGTCGTATCTTAAGATCTCTTGCCCTTAATAAGGTATGCTAGGATAAAGAGAATAGAAGGCATCATTTATTAAGATTTTCCTGTTCAGTTATACTTTTGTTTTTGCATGATCAGAAATTTTCTGATTTTTTTTAATACTTTAGATAAAGAGCTATATGCAGTGAGTTGATTAGGGTTTGTCTTTATATTAAGTCTATGATTTCTTGACTATGAATGAGGAAATTATCCTTTGAAATGCCATTAGCTATAAAGTGTTTTGGATTTAGTATTTATAATAATGTAATTCAAATCCAGAATTCTCTGTGCTGAAACAATCTTATTAGAAATTATTTTGGCCTTTGAAATATGTAAGTTTGATTCATTCATTCAGCAAGTATTGTCAGGTGGTATATTGTGCTCCTTATACTTTCCAGGGAGCTGAGACTGCAAAGATGACTAAAGTGTTGTTGTCATAGAGGAAATAATTACAACTGATGAGATACATAGAAATAATTATGTGGTGTGATAAATGGTAGAGGAGGGATATAAATTAGGTAAAGTGTTGTGTAAGCACTGTAGAGGGAGTGATTGACTCTTTTTGGGACAGTTAGAGAAAGTTTCTTGATAAGTTAATGGATTATTGGGTTATCAGACAGTGGGACTGATAAAAAGAGAAAGACAGACCATAGCTGTTAAAGCGTGCTCAGCCTTCTTGCCATGTGATGCCCGGCTCTGCTTTAGAATTCTGCGGAGAGTTTCCACCTGTAAGAACGCTTTCATCAAATGCTGTTTATTGACCTTGAACTTCTCAGCCTCTGTAAGAAATAAATTATTTTTCTTTATAAATGGTCTAGTTTCAGATATTCTGTTGTAAGCAGCAGAAAATGGACTAAGACATAGCTCATGAACCAGCCTCTGCTAGTTTCAAATTTCTGCAGCTTTCTCACCTTTCTAATCCTTCAAATAATTATTTAGGGACTTGCTCTGGATTAGGCTTTGTTTTAAGGGAATATTGGGCTGGTTTGATCTTCTATCCAGACAACTAACATTTTCTGTATGACAGAAATAAGGCTGTTTAGCTTTCTCATCATTTGTGTATTCACTGGAGTGGCACTTTTCATTTTCTTAAAGAACTTCTCCTTTGGCTCAGCGCCTGTAGCTCAGCAGCCAGGGCGCCAACCACATACACCGGAGCTAGGGGGTTTGAACCCAGCCCAGGCCTGCCAAACAACAATGACAACTACAACCAAAAAGGAAAAATAGCCAGGCATGTGGCAGGCGCGTGTAGTCCCAGCTACTTGGGAAGCTGAGGCAAGAGAATCACTTAAGCCCAAGAGTTTGAGGTTGCTGTGAGCTGTGACACCACAGCACTCTACTGAGGGTGACAGTAAGCCTGTCAGTAAATAATAACTGCTACAAGAAAAGCCCCAGAATTCTATCCCCAAAATATAACATAATTTCTGGTACTAACCAGAAAACCTAGCCCCTTATTATAACTTCTAGCATCAAACAGACAGAAGACACTTTCTCCTTTGCATTCACAACTTGGCTGTTTGGTATAAGAGGCCTAGCTTTTGGCCTCTCTCACCTTTTGACAGCTTTTCATACTAAGCTTAATCATTTTGATTATAGCTGTTGATTTAAAGAGACATATGACTTTTCCATCTTACATGGACATGTTTTGTGGTGCTCCCAAACAATTACAGTGGTAACATCAGTGATCACACATGACCCTAACAGATATTAATAATGAAAAAGTTGAAATATTGTGGGAATTACCTAAATGTGACACAGACACAAAGTGATCAACATGGTGTGGGAAAATGGCACTGATAGACTTGCTTGTGGCAAGGTTGCTGCAAACCTTCATCTTAAAAAAAAGTCTGCAAAGCACAATAAAGTAAAATACAACAAAATGAAATAAATATGCATGTCCCTTAGTATAGCTTGAAAATTTCTCGAATTTTGTGTTTTATCTTAAGAATTCATGTGAATTTTGTATTTCACCTGCCATTGTTACAGTCCTTTCAGATGGACACTTGACAGGATTAGGCAGGCATGTTTTAGACCATTTAACCAAATCCCTCTTCTGACCCCTGCTGGGCTTGATATGGGCTTCTGATCAGTGGGCAGTCATTGTAGGAGACAGACCACTACAAAGTGAGATTAATTTGTTTGCTTCAAATCTGGACTCCACATTTAATTATCTATATTAATTAGAACTAATTATTTAATCTTTAGATTGTATTCCTTCATCGGTAACGTGAGAATACAATTAGTTCAGTGATTATTGTGAACATAAACAGAAAGATAACTAAAATGGCTGGTACTGATTGGTTTATAGTAGGCATTTGGTAAATAGTAGTGATAAAATAACTGCTATTTGTGGGTAGTAACTTATTCTCAGCAAATTACACCTTGAATGTATGTTTAAATCTGTAAAAATTACAACTGCTACATTAAACCCATAGCATATGATAGTTGTTACATTTCCAGATTGTGTTGTTAAAAATAGAAAACATGTTTCCTCAAACTCATATTGCTTCTTTGACCTACTCATTTCATGAAAACAAAAGGCTGGAATTGCCTTTATGCTCATGTGCTCTGAATTAACAGGACTTGACTGTGTATAAGAACATTACGCAAATGCCAAGAGTAGGTTTTGATTTTCCTGTGAGAATGGGATCTCAAAAATATTCTGCACTTATTTTTGGGGAAGAAGATGTATGGGTCAACAGCACTAGTGAACACCTGTTTCTCTTAGGTATTTTAAGTGTTATTTGAAATAGGAGCTTTTAGTTGCCCTCTTAGTGCAGCTGGCAGCACGTCAGTCTCATAATCTGAAGGTCCTGAGTTTGAAATAGGAACTTTTAAAATTGTATATATTTCAGGTGTAAAACTTGATGTTTTGATAATATGATTATTGCAGTGAATTAGGAACTTTAATTTTGAGCCAGTGTATCAACATTGTGAAACGGAAGTTATATCAGGATGTAGCAAATCAGAAAACACTGATTTGACTTAAACTCTGTATGAGAGACCTTGCACATAGTTGTTGTTTAGTAAATATTTGTTGACTGGTCTCTTGCTGTACATTCATTTACTCAAATGCATTAATGGAAGTCTTAAGGTACTTAAAATTTGAATACATAAAATAGGATAGGCCTTTTACCTATAGAATGACGTTTATGTTTAGTTATCTTCTGTCTGTTTGATGCTAGAAGTTATAATAAGGGGCTAGGATTTCTGGTTAGTACCAGAAATTATGTTATTTTTTGGGGATAGAATACTGGGGCTTTTCTTGGAGCAGTTATTATTTACTGATTTGATTTTAAACATGTACATGAAGAAAGCCATGCAAATATGTGGCTTTGTGCGTTTCCTAAATTGTCTGTATCGTTTACTTTCATTATTCTCTCTCTCTATTTTTGTTTTTTTTGAGACAATCTCACTTTGTTGCCCTCGGTAGAATGTGGTGGTGTCATAGTGCACTGCAACCTCAAACTCTTGGGCTTAAGTGATCCTCTTGCCTCAGCTTCCTGAGTAGCTAGGACTACAGGCTAGTTTTTCTATTTTTAAGGTTTTTTTTTTTTTTTTTTTTTTTTTTTTGAGACAGAGCCTCAAGCTGTCACCCTGGATAGAGTGCTGTGGCATCACAGCTCACAGCAACCTCCAATACCTGGGCTCAAGGGAGTCTCCTGCCTCCGCCTCCCAAGTAGCTGGGACTACAGGTGCCCGCCACAACGCCTGGCCATTTTTGGTTGCAGCCGTCATTGTTGTTTGGCAGCCCAGGCTGGATTCGAACCCACCAGCTCAGGTGTACGTGGCTGGCGCCTTAGCCTGTTGAGCCACAGGCGCTGAGCCTAGTTTTTCTATTTTTAAATAGAGATGGCAGTCTTGCTCTTGCTCAGGGTGTTCTCGAACTTCTGAGCTCAAGTGATCCACCCGCCTTGGCCTCCCAGAGTGTTAGGATTACAGGTAAGAGCCACTGTGCTCGCCTTCTTTGTTCTCTTGATAGAACAAATTGAAATACATCTTTGGCTTATAGAAGTTTGATGTATTTTGGCAGGATTATGACAAATTGTTGAGGTCTCATCCTTTTATATTTTTATTTTTTGGAGGACAGCGTCTCACTGTATCACACTTGGTGGAGTGCTGTGGCATCACCCCTCACAACAACCTCAAACTCTTGGGCTTAAGCAGTTCAACTGCCTCAGCCTCCCAAGTAGCTGGGACTAAAGGTGCCTGCCACAATGCCCAGCTATTTTTTGGTTGTAGTTGTTATTGTTGCTTGGCAGGCCCAGGCTGGATTCGAACCTGTCAGCTCCAGTGTATGTGGCTGGTGCCCTACTTATTAGTAAGTATTTTATTATTTTGCTTCTATCTTAAATGGGAGTACTTTCTTAATTTCTTTTTTTGTTTTTTTTTTAAATCAAAACTAAAGCTTTTGTTTTTCTTAAATTTTTTTTATTAAATCATAACTGTATACATTAATGTGTTTATGGGGTACAGTGTGCTGATTTTATATACAATTTGGAATGCTTACATCAAACTGGTTAACATAATGTTTACCTCACTTACTTACTATGTTAAGACATTTATACTCTACACTTAATAGATTTGGCATGTACCCTTGCAATATGCACCATAGGTGTGGTCCCACCGATTACTCTCCCTCCAACCTCTCTTTTCCCCTCCCTTCTCCTCCTCTTCCCTCCTTCATCCTGGGCTATACTTGTGTTTTATCTTTCATATGAAAGTGTAGTGCTGGGTGAATTAGCTGGCAACTTGTAGAAGATTGAAACTGGACCCATACTTTTCACCATTAACAAAAATTGACTGTCACTGGATAAAAGATTAAAAGATAAACTTAAGACATGAAACTATAAAGATACTTGGAGAAAGTGCAGGGGGAACACTGGAAGAAATTGGCCTGGGAGAATACTTTATGAGGAGGACCCCCTGGGCAATTGAAGCAACACCAAAAATACATTACTAGGATCTGATCAAACTAAAAAGCTTCTGCACGCCAAAAACACAGTAAGTAAAGCAAGCAGACAGCCTTCAGAATGGGAGAAGAGATGTAGGTTATGTTTCTGACAAAGGTTTGAGGTTCTCTCTCTCAGAATCCAGAAAGAATTCAAACTTATTAATAAGAAAAGAACAAGTGTTCCCATTTCATTGTGATTAAGAGCCTTGAACAGAAGCTTCTCTGAAGAAGACAGGTGCCTACAGACACCTGAAAAAATGCTTATTGTTTTTAATCATCAGAGAAATGCAAGTCAAAACCACTTTGAGATATCATGTAACTCCAGTAAGAGTAGCCCACATAACAAAATCCCAAAACTACAGATGTTGGCTTGTATGTGGAGAAAAGGGAACAATTCTGCACTGCTGGCGGGAATGCAAGCTAATAATGTTCCTTGTGGAAAGGAGTTTGGAGAACACTTAGGGATCTAAAAGGAGACCTGCCATTTGATCCTGCAATTCCTCTACTAGGTATATATCCAGAAGACCAAAAATCACTTTACAACAAAGATACTTGCACCAGAATGTTTATTGTCTCCCAATTCATAATTGCCAAGTCATGGAAGCAGCCCGCATACCCATTGATCCATGAATGGATTAATAAATTGTGGTATATGTATACCATGGAATATTATACAGCCTTAAAAAGATGGAGATTTTACCTCTTTTATGTTTACATGGATGGAGCTGGAACATCTTAGTAAAGTATCTCAAGAATGGAAGAAAAAGTATCCAGTGTACTCAGTACTATTATGAAACCAATATATAATCACCCATGCTTTCATATGAAAGATAAAACACAGCTTTTATTTTTTTTTAAACTTTTATCATCATTGCTTTACCATAAACATCACATGTTATTAAAGTTGTGTGCCAGGGCTTTATGAAAGGCTGATAATATTTAGCATGTTATGCACAAATTACTTAAATGACATGTGTAAATTAATTTAAGGTAGTAAGAGGGGCTTTAACTCGTAGGGGGAAAGTTATTAAAAAAAAGTGAAGTTCAGATATAGAGTTAACTACTCTGGTTTCTGGGTTGATTATCATGGAAACAGTTTTTCCTTTGTAAAATATAGCTTAAAAGTGGTAATTTTGATATAAAATCCTTGAGTTTTTATCTGAATTCCTTTGTTCAGAAAGAAAACCCGAAAGTCTCCAGTTCTCGCTAAAAATTGTCATGAAATTCTCTACTGAATTCTCCAGTTGTGTTTTTAATACACAGCTAAATGCTATTTGTTATCCTTTATTTCTAAGGCAAAAAAATGAGTGTGAGTCCTCTCCTGCTTCTGAACGAAGGCAGAGGATTGCCTTGTTTGCCTTCAGCTGAGAATGTGTGCCAGGTGACTTCAGTGTTTTGCCATTGTGCATGTCTGTAAATGACTCAAAAAGTCTGCCAATATTGATTTTTTGAGGTTCCAAACAAATTTTAGTGAGTAGGGAATTTAACAAATGTGGAAACTGTAAATAAGATCAACTAAATACTAATAGTGAAGGTGAGAAATTTAATGTAAATATGTATCTTTTTTTATTAGGATTTTTGTTGATATTCTATTGTTTTGGCCCAAGTTATTATTTTCTAGTTTCATATAAATCAGTTGAATCACCCAGTGATTTAAGCTTTGTACTGTGTAATTGATTTTATTGTTCATTCTTAGTTCTTTATAGAGTTAACTTCCCTGTCCCTGAATATTTGTCTTTAAATTTTGGCTCTCTCCTGGTAAACTGGGACATACATTTAGGTAATTATTTTCAAGAAGAGTATATCATATGAGTGATCTAATTTCTGAGTTCTTGTTCAGCTGAGAAGGACCTGGTCATGTACATGTATTGACATTGGGTTCTTAGGTTTTGCTGTTTCTGTTTTTCCCTTGGAAAGTTAAAGAATTGATGTAGCATAATCTGGCTTTTTAGTTTTCCAGAGGAAAAGGTTGAGTTTGAGATTAACTTGATTCCCGCTCCACCCAGCTTCCCACTTTTCATCTCTGTAGATGATTCTTTTTTATTCCTTATTTTACTATGGGACTTAAAAATGTATTTTTACCAGGCTATATATATCTAGATGTTGGCATGTTTTGATTAATTTTTCTTTTATGCTTAAAAGTCTATAGATATTCAGATTCAGATTTTCTTTCAGTTTAGAAAAATTTCCTTCTACTATCTTTTTGGAAGACATAGGATAGTGGTTAAGAACACAAACTGAGGAACCAGATTGTTTGATTTCCAGTTCCTACCATGAGACTAGTGACTTTGGGCAAGGTTCTTGACTTTTATGTGCTTCACTTTACTCATCCGTGAAATGAGGACAGTAGTAGACCTAGCGAATAATACCTGGCATATTTTAAGAATTCTTCTCTATCATAATGGCCTTTTGTATTATTTTTCTCACTTCACTTCTTTGTTTTCTTTTTGTGTAATTATTGTCTATTTAGATTTCCTCTTTTGGATCTGATCAGATTTCTCTTACCTTAGCATTTGCATTTGTTAATTCTTTTGTTCTTTCTGGGAAAAAATTTTTAATTGTTAAATCATCTTTCTTAATTTGATCAGAAAAGTAATCTTAATCTGATCAGATTAAGATGCTGGCCAGATCTGCTGTGGTTTTCATTTAGCAGTCATGTTATTTTGTTGAGATTCTTCTCTCTTCTTTTTTTTTTTAAGGTAAACTGATTTATTTTTTAAAATCCAGTTCACCAAATTTCATTTTCACCTGCCGTTTTTGGACTGACGACTATTGTTACTTAGAAAATTCAAATTGGTGCAAGTTCATTTCTTGCTTCTTAGCAATGTTTAATTTTTATAAAGCTTCCAGTTGTGCCAGTAGCTTCCTTGAGGTCACTTTCCACATTATCCTCTGTCACAAGGTATCTTGTAGGGTATCTTTGCTATCTTTGAGTTGCAAAGCCTAAACAAAAAACTTCACTTTTGACTTTTTTTTGTATAACTCCACTAAAAAGAAATACATTTAATTTTAGGCAAGTCCACACAAAAAATATTTTCTTTGTTACGAATCAAACACTTTTATGAGAATAAAGATCCTTCAAAGTTTTTAATTCTTTTATTAGAGTCTTATTTTGATTTTCCAGGACTGCAACTTGATTTTCCAGACATTTCACATGTTCTTTCTTCTTTCTGCGACATTCTCGAGCAGCCTCTCTGTTTTTCATTAACCTTATTTCTCTTTTCAATTGGGGGTCATCTGTCTTAGTTGTCTGAGATGTAAGAGTCACAGGAGATGTCATTACCACAGTTTGTGGCAGGGAAGTGGCTGAAGGTGTGGTACGAATCTGATATGTCTGCATGTCTCCTGATGCAGCTGGAAGGTCAAAAAGAGTGAGTTAGCTGCGAAGTGTTTTGGAAAGGATTCTGGGACATTCTGTATAGACAGTTAAGTATACTTACTCTGCACTACCACTTGATTGCTGGGCACAAGTATTTGCTGTCCATCAGAGGTCTGTGCATACTGGAGAATAGTTGTGCCTTGCTGAGTATTGCCCGAATTTGTCATGGTTAATGTCTGAAGCCCCTGTACTCCATCTGTGCCTGGACTGGCCAACTGTAAGGCTCCATTTGGGGCAATGGCAACTTTAATTAAAGAGAGAAAATACCTATTGTTAGGCTACTCAATACACTACATTCAAAGAGGTGTCAAAAAAAAAAGCATAAAAACTATTTATGATAACAGGTCTGAATGTAGTTCTACTTGATAAATGTTGACTACTTTGGGTGAACTATACATAAAGGAAATAAAATGGCATTTCTTTATAGTAAGTAAGTTCTTCTTCATACTTTGTTTTCTAGCTCTACTTTCTAGTGGCACTATTGCTAAATGTATTACACGTTATTTAGTTAAAGGATATCTAAAAAATGTAATCTATTCATTCACTTCCTAGTGAAAATCACCAATTAAGTCATCAGAAAGCCACTAAATAGCTCATATTACTTCACTCCTCACAAATATTTTTCACTGAATTATACTTGGGTTAATGAGTTCTACTCAGCCCTTAAACGAAATGCCTACAGGATATGACCAAATAGAAAACATTTTAGCATTATACAACACCCACAAATTAATCCTCTTCAGAATCTAATGCTTCATTTCTGCTCTCTTTTTAGATTATAATTATGTATGTTTTTTTTTCCTTTCATGCTTTGGCTAACAGTAAGCCAAAATATGTGCACACGAATGTGTTTTAAGTGAATAGAATTTTTTCTCATTAGTCTCTAACTATCCCTCCCCAACTGCTACACACCATCTCACAGATTTAATTTATATGACTTAAAAAAAATACTCATTAAAATTTTTTAGATCCATTTTATCTGAAGTTAAATCAGCAATTAGTTTCAATCTTCTTCCTGCAATACACATTTTATACACACACACACACACACATATATACACACAATTACTTATATAAGTATAAATATAAAAAATAAAAAGTAAAAATCCTGGGTGGGCACTGTCGGTCCTAGCACAGTAGGAGGCTGAGGCAGAACTGTTTGAGGCCAGGCATTCAAGGTCTGCTTGGGCAAAACAGTGAGACCCTATCTCTACAAAATCTTTTTTTTAAACAATTAGCCAGGTAAGGTGGTGCACATCTGGGAGGCTGAGGTAGGAGGATTGCCTGAGCCTAGGATTTCCAGTCTACAGTGAGCTTGACTACACTAAAGCACTGCACTCCAGCCTGGCAGACTCTTTCTCTTTAAAAAACAAAACAACAAAAAGGAAAAGTCACTATTTTTTTTTTAAATATGTTGCCCTCAGTAGAGTGCTATGGCATCACAGTTCATAGCAACCTCAAACTCTTGGGCTTAAGCGAGTCTCCTGCCTCCGTCTCCTAAGTAGCTGGGACTACAGGCACCCACCACAACGCCCGGCTATTTTTTGTTGCAGTTGTTTAGCTAGCCCGGGCCGAGTTTGAACCCGCCACCCTCGGTGTATGTGGCTGGCGCTGTACCCATAGTGCTATGGGCACCGAGCCATCACTATCTTTTTTTATTTAGTTGGACAACCTCTACCCCTACCCTGAGGTAACAATTGTTTTTGGTACACTTCCTTTCCAATCTTTTCCTATAATCATGAAGTCAGGTAAGTAATATACTACATCAAAATATGTGTGTCTGCAGATGCAAAATATGTTTTTCTTTTTTTGAGACAGAGTTTTATTTTGTCGCCCTTGGCAGAACGCTGTGGCATTATAGCTTACAGCAACCTCGAACTCTTGGGCTCAGGGGATCCTCTTGCATAGCCTCCTGAGTAGCTGGGACTACAGGCGCCCGCCACAATGCCTGTTACTTTTAGAGATGAGGTCTCGCTCTGGTTCAGGCTGGTCTTGAACCCGTGAGCTTGGCAATCCACCTGCCTGGGCCTCCCAGAGTGCTAGGATTATAGGTGTGAGCCACTGTGTCCAGCCTATTTTAAATACATGTAGTAGTACATATTTATTTCACTTTGCAACATATCTTCCTGTTTTTAACATTAATCCCAGGACTTTGGGAGGCCAAGGCAGGAGGATCACTTAAGGATAGAAGTTCAGCCTGAGCAACATAGCAAGATCCCACAGAAAATAAAAAAATTAGCCAGGCATGGATGGAGTCATACTCCTATAGTCCCAGTTACTACGGAGGCTAAGACAGGAAGATTTCTTGAGCCTCAAAGTTTGAGATTGCAGCGAACTATAATCGTATCACTGTACTCCAGGCTGGGCAACAGAGTGAGACTCTATCTCTATAAAAATAAAATAAAAATTAGCTGGGCGTGTTGGCACACACCTGTATTCCTAGCTACTTGGAAGGCTGGGCCAGGAGGATCACTTGAGTCCAGGAGTTGAGGTTGCAGTAAGCTGTGACCATGCCACTGCACTCTAGCCCAGGTCACAGAGTAAGACTGACTTGAAAAACAAACAGAAGAAAACACTGGCAAAATCTGAGATAGAAAAATCTTTATAAACATTGATTCCAAATCTAAAAAACCATCAAAGACAAGTTTGAAAATGTGTGTGTTTGAGGAACAATCTGTTCAATTTTATTGTTTGAAATTTTTCATAAAAACATATTGGAATCAAAACTAGAAATTGAACTTGAAAATATAAAAAGGATTAACCAATTCATTCTCTGGTTAGTTTTGCCAAATGTCATATATATATATCTACATTTTTTTGCAGGCCAAACGTCATATGTATATATACATTTTTTGCAGTTTTTGGCCGGGGCTGGGTTTGAACCTGCCACCTCCTGCATATGGGGCTGGCGCCCTACTCTTTTGAGCCCCAGGCACCACTGCCAAATGTCATTTTAATAAACCAACAGACCTCATTTACTAAATCAATTAGGGGAAAAAGTATTTCTTTCTATCTTTTTTTTTTGAGACAGAGCTTCAAGCTGTCACCCTGGGTAGAGTGCCGTTGCATCACAGCTCACAGCAACCTCCAACTCCTGGGCTTTAGCAATTCTCTTGCCTCAGCCTCCCACGTAGCTGCGACTACAGGCAACCGCCACAATACCCGGCTATTTTTTTGTTGCAATTGGGCTGGCGCCAGGTTCAAACCCACCACCCTCCGTATATTGGGCCACACCCTACTCAATGAGCCACAGGCGCTGCCTATATTTTTTGTTTGTTTGTAGTTGTCATTGTTGTTTGGCAGACCCAGGCTGGATTCGAGCTCTGG
>CAUYRH010074573.1:0-2500 GCA_963574655.1 Perodicticus potto
CTGGCTTTTGGGAAATTGTGGTTGCTTAATAAACCTCATATTTGGTCTCTAATTACACAGAATTATAATTATATCTGCTGTGTGTAAGGTTAATGACCACTAACAGGAGGTTTTTAGAAATCATTTAAAAATGTAATTTCTTTGAAATTGCTGAAAAGTAACAGTTACCAGTAAGGCTGAAAGGTTGAAGGAAGGCTAAACTTAATTAAAATGATGAACTATAAAATCGACTGGAACTAAGTATTATTGCTAAACTGACTTTGTATTAGAGATCAATTAAAGCACGTATCTATTGTCAAAAGATATGTCTGTATCTTTATTTGTTTAGA
This sequence comes from Perodicticus potto, assembly GCA_963574655.1. Taxonomy (NCBI): domain Eukaryota; kingdom Metazoa; phylum Chordata; class Mammalia; order Primates; family Lorisidae; genus Perodicticus; species Perodicticus potto. Next base: position 330 of record CAUYRH010074573.1, read on the forward strand.
GAAAGACCACAGAAATTTCCTGATAAACTATATTAATGCCACTGGCATAAGAAAATTCATATAAAAATCATAAATTGCATACTGACTTGTCAGGCAGTTTGAAAGGACATTGCATTCTTCGTTGTTATAACTATATATGCATAGAAATTAAATCTTAATATTTTCTAGTAAAGTGCTGTGACCCAAGATTCCAAGATAGATTAAATGTTGGTTAAAGACACATGATTATATAAACTTTATCAGATAGTATTTTGTGTAGATTGTTATTAAAGAACTCATACTAGGGCCGGGTGTGGTGGCTGTAATCTCAGCACTCTGAGAGGCTGAGGCCACTGGTGGAAGGCCGCTGGTGGATTGCTTGAGCTCAGGCATTCCAGGCCAGACTGAGCAAGAGCCAGACCCTTTCTCTACTAAAAATGGAAAAACTAGCCTGACGTCGTGGTGGGTGCCTGCACTTCCAGCTACTTTCGAGGCTGAGGCAAGAGGATCACTTGAGGATCACAAGAGACTGAGGTTGCTGTGAATTAAGATAATGCTGGGGAACTCTAGCTAGGGCACAGAGTAAGATTCTGTCTGGGAAAAATAAAAAAAAAGAAGAAGAAAGAAAAAGTACCCACACTGCATTCCAGCTACTCTGTCCTTACCTCTTGATTAGAAGCAATTTGAGGGCAGGGACTAGTGTTGAGTTCCATCTCCAAATCCCCAGAGTACAGCAAAGAACTTAGCAAACAATAGGTATTTGAAGATATTTGTGGAGCAAATGTGTAAATAGACAAATGAATGCTATCATGTAGATGTAGAAGTTAACAATAGCTACATGGGGAAGAATATCTCCATCAACAAGCAGGGAGTGCTGGATAAAGCCTTTGGCTGCTACCAGCTCCAAAGCTGCTAATCACAAATGCTCATAATCATAATCACTTTGGCTTGTCTACTTTTTGACATTTTGCTAAATAAATGGATTCTTGGAATCTGATCACAAGTAAATAAATTAATATCAAAACATGGGCCAATAGGGGCCCACTCTGGGATTTTCTCAAGTGTGCATTTTAATACGAAGACCATAAGCTAATCTTTTCTACAAGCAAGGACAGCTGACAGGGCACCAAGTTAAATCCCACAACACCCCAACCTCCCTTAAACACTGGTATTTAAAACATTATTTCTACATGCTTACCAAAAAAACCCTTAAGGATGAAGTTCTCATCACCCAAGATTCCAAACTTAATAACGTATATCTTTCCCCTGAAATTTGCTCATTGTGGTAATGTTTTTATCCCTTCCCTGTTTCACCTGTCTCCCATTCAATATAGGATAATAATATTGAATAATCTACTATCTACATACTTTTCTGAATAATGTGAGAATGAAGCTGTGATATGGAAAATCAATGAGAAACAAGTTTCTCTGGGAATCTGTATCAAATTAATTATTGTAAGGAAGGGACTAGCAATATATCAATAGCATGACTAGGTGTTATTACCGATATAACTATTGACTGTACCGCCTGAGCTCCAGGCACTGAGGAATTTTTATGTGAACACCGATCCTGACTATGCTTTTGCTTCCTTCCTTTTAGCATTTATTTTCCATTTGAATCAAATAACAGTGAATTTCATGTTTTTTATTCACTCTGGCTATCATCCTGGGGTTCTAATACCTTCTCAGGGTTTACTGGACTCAGTAAGCATAGGGAAAACAATTCCCTTTTAAGGCCAAGAACTTGTTTGCAAATACCATTCAAATCAGAGGAAGATGAAATCAAGAAATTCAGTTTTTAACAAATACACACAGACTCCTAATATATATGAAATGAAGAGCATATAGCTCTATTCTAATGCATTTAGGTTTCTAATGAGTGTGCACAGTCATTAACATGTTAACTTAAAACTTTATAAAAATTATGAATTCTAGCTGTTAAATGCATTGTAAGAAATTAAAGTTCCTACAAAGAAATGACTTCAGATTGGGAAGTTTGGATTTTCTTATTAAATTTATGGAAACTGTTTTAAACATTAACTAATCCCATAGTTTTATACAAATAATTGTTACCTATTGAAAAGCTATTGTACATTTTATATCATTGATAATATATTTACAGTTTTAAAAATTTCCTTGAAAATTTCTACTGAAATTGGTAAAAGTTTGTCAGAAGCAAACTTATGATTCAT
>CAUYRH010074573.1:7500-14280 GCA_963574655.1 Perodicticus potto
GGGGCTGTAGGTAGGTGGGTACTGGAAGCCCGCCGGGGGTCCGCGGGGGCCAGAACATGCAGAAGGGCGGGTAGAAGGCATCTTTTCGGCCTGCCGGCCAGAAGAGACCCGACAGGCCGGTCTTGGGCGTCGCGCCGGCACCGCCTGTACCCGCGCCCCCCAGGGCCTCTGCTGTGGCGCCCGCGTCCTCTTTCTTGTGGCACAAGCCAAAGGCAGCGGCTGCGGCCGGGAAGGTGTAAGGGTGTGGAAAGAGGCTCCCGCAGCCTGGGAACTTCTGCAGCACGCCCCCGAAGGAGCCCTTGCTGGGCACCGGGATGACCGGATAGCTGCGCGGTCCTTTGGCTCCAGCCGCAGCACCTGACCCGGCCCCGGCGCCGACGCCGGTCACACAGCCACCCCCCGCTCCGCCCCCTCCGGTACCAGCGCCGCCCGAGGCTGCGGCCACTGAGAGGCTGGCGGCGGCAGCTGAGAGGCTGGCGGCGGCCACGACTGCAGCCTCCTGCAGGGAGTCGTCGTCGTCGTCGAAGCGCGGCCGCTTGTGATGAGCGTGCGGTGCGCCTGCCAGTTCGGCCAGGGGTGGCGGTGGTGGCGGCGGAGGGGGTGCGCCCAGCAGGTGTGGGCCCAACAGTCCACCACCCCCAGCCACGGCGGCAGCAGCTGCCACTGCGGCAGCCTTGACGGAGCTGAGCGGGTGGCAAGCGGGGTGTGCGCCCGGCTGGGGTAGTGCGCGTTTTCGGCTACCGCCGTTGAACATGGCCTTGACATCTTCCCAGGCGAAGACTAGCTCGTCCTGGGGGCTCTTGTCAGTGAGCTTGAGATGACGGCGCCACGAATTGAAGTTGGCCGCGTCTGGCTGTGTGTACTTGGCGTCAGGTGTGCGGTGGGAGTGGAAAATGAATTTGTTGGGAGAGAAGTACATGTTGCAGTAGCTGCATTTGATGCACTTGGCGCGCGAACTGTTGTAGCGCGCTGGGATGAAGCTGCCACGGCAGCCCCAGGCACATTCGTGCGACACGTCGAAAGCGAAGTTGTCGGGCAGCTTGGGCGGCCTGTTTTCGCCCAGGAATGACTTGCACAGACGCTCTGCCTCGCGTTTGGTGATCATGCCACAGCGGCGCGACGAGATGGGCATGGCCCCGGCGCGCCGCAATATCTCCAGCTGCACCGGCGTACACTGCACGCACGTGATGCCCAGCGCCACGCGACGGTTGTGGATCTCGTTGTAGCTGAAGTTCTTGAGAAGTGTGTTGGAGATCTGCGCCAGGCACAGGCGCTCCTGCCCGTCGATCACCAGCGACACGATGGGAATGCCGTAGAGGATCACCTGGCCCACCTGGTTGGGTTTGAGGTTGGCGTGGCCTGGCCGTGGCTGGCTCAGCGTATCCGGCTGGAAGGCACTCGACGGCGACGCCAGCAGGATGTCGTTGGGCCCCGGCAGCGGGCTGGAAGCCATCTCCTCCGCCGCGGAACCCTGGGCCAAGCCCTCCGGGTCTGCCTTGGAGACTGGAAGGAAAGAAGAAAGCGTTGACTTTAGCCTTTTCCGACTAAAACGGAGGGGTAGGGTAAATTGGTATCTGAAGAATTGTAATAATTTTTTTGCTTTAGTTAAGACATGCTTATTACTGGAGAAAGTGACCAAGTTTCAGACGCAACAGTCATTTCTCTTAATTTCTCATTGGAAGTGCAAAGATCTGAAGGTACTGCTCTTCTGAACATTCGAAGTAAAATAAATATATATGTATTTTTTAAAGCAGTCAATTCCTAAGGAACTCAACACTTTATTCCAGATTTATGGAAGCTGTTGGAATAAAATGATGTGCGGGCTAGAGAATAGAACTGGAAGTAATGTGTCAGTTGTAGCTGGTACAGATTGTAAAAGTTATGAGAAACTGGAGCTTGGCTATTGAAACCTAAATTTAAAGATAGACCATTCGCATCTGCTTAAAAATAGATTGATTTTGGTTAAAAAATCCCCAACCTTTTAAAAAGTGATTTTTGTGGTATCTGTGGTTTCCTTGGGGGGAAATTTACTACTGGTTGAAACACTGCTCATTAAAGCAAAACGAAATCCCTTCTCATCTATCCTTGACATTACTTTCTTTTTAAACTGTAATTAGAATTCTTTTTTTGGAAAAAGGTAAAAAAATGTAGGAAGCCATATACACAATTGCACTAAAACAGAGTATTTCACTTTCAGTTATCAATTTCAAAACCATACTGCTGAACTGAGTGGCTCTGGTCCCAGATAGGTGGTTTATAAAGGTAAAGTTGAGGATTGTAAACATTAAAAAAAATCTTTTCCTGTCATTTCCATGACAATCAAAAGATATAGGCAAGTGTGTTAAGCCCACTTACAGTGGGTCGTAACAGTGCTAAGTAACAAAATATTCTTGGGGATCTTTATTGGTAGACTTCACAGGCAGATTTAGTTTAATGTGAACTACCTTCTGTGACCTCTTTATCTTGATCTACATTGATTATTTTTGTATGCTTATGGAGGGGAAAGCCCTCCCCCCAGTGCTGATTATCTGTGGAGTAGGTAATCTGTGGGAGCCCTGAAAGTCAAAATCCGAGGTTGGGTCTGCGGTAAAATTCCTAAGTTCATCCCTGGTCAACGAGTACCACTATAAGGAAAAACATGCAGTAAGTTGAAAATATAGGAAAAGAAAGTGAAAAACACCCTTGTAACAGTGCTGTTAAGTCGAGACATACAAAGTGGTTCATTCCCTAGGAGGACAGTGACCTTTCTACAGCTACATGTCATAGCACATTGACCAAGACTATTCTTTGCCCTGGAAAATCACCAGTGGCCATAGCGTAGCCACACTCTACCAAGTACGGTTTGTTAATGCGGCAATTTCAGAAGATACACTACCTACTCCCTCATCCAAATTGTCACATGCAGGCCCTCTCTCTGGGCCCCCATGGCATCTATACTACAGCCTCTGCCCTGCTGCCCCTTGGATCCTCATCTCTCATTAAATTTGGGGCCTCCGGGAAGGTTGAACGAATCTCCCCATGATGCAACAAGAGGAAAGCCTGGCTTGTTACTTCGGATGGATCAGAGACAATATTTCCAGGGGACAGGGCATTAAATGGCGGCTCAAGGCACAGTGAAACCTGAGATGGATACAATCAAAGCCAGCTTCGCCAAGTGGCCCTTCCATGCTCATTTCCCTTCCAAAGAAGAGCCTTATGACTTAATTAGACCCTGGGATAACTCGAACTTCCGTCTCCAGCAATGTGCCCAGGCCTGCTAAGGAGGAGAGCTGGTTCTGCATAAGGAATGGGCAGCCAGAAGCGTCTTCTCCTGGGTGTCCTCCACTTTTACCCCAAGCCCTCCCAGAAACTCCTGTCAGAGCAGAGACACAAATAAGAAGGTGTAGGTTGGGAGATTTTTTAAAGGAGCAAAGGGAGAAGAGACAATTAAAAGTTAGTGGAACTGAGAAAGGAAGCTGGAGGAACTTCCCTATCTTGCTCACGAACCAAAGACCCCCAACTTAGTTCTCCTGGCTTCCAAACCATTCACCACCGAAGCCCGCAACAGTCCCTCAAAGTAACGCGGAAAATCCCATCACTGGGGATATGAAATAGTGAACCGCAAGCTGCGTGCCAAGTTAGGGTCGGCCGGTTCTGGCAGTACCTGGTAACTCCTAGGTGTCTTTAGGCGTGTGGCTGCCAGCCCATCTTCCGAGGGCGCTCGGAGGCGAAGCATCCAAGCGGGTCCTCGAATCCAGCGGGTAGGACTCCAGCGAGTTCAGCGTGAAGATGCGGGCTCCTGTCGGAGCTAATAACGCTCGAACCTCAACGAGGGGAGAATGACCGCTTGAAATGCGGCCGGGCGTCCCCTGGTCCGCAGAAAGTGTGGGCGTGCGGAAACCTGCGGCAGGCGAGCCCCAAGTGGAGCGCAGTCTGACAGCGCCTTTCTCTGTCTCTGAACTCGTGTCGGACCGAGGGGACGCCACCCAGCGGGCAGGGTGACGTCACCGTCTCCCTGACACTCCACATTAAAGGGCTGGCATGTTACAGGGAGGGAGGGGGAGAGCGAGAGCGAGCAACATAGTGATCTTTTCTCTGCAGTTGCGAAAGCTACCATCTGATCAACAACCTTCCCAACCTGGGAGCACAACGCAGCAACGGTGCTGGAGTTTCAGATCTGATTTAGGAGTGGAAAGCGGAACAGTCTACGTGCATCCCAGAGACCTAGATCCTGGAGGCCCTGATTCTAAAAGGATGCCTCCAAATTAACTATATTCTTGGCGTCATTGTCCCCTTCCCTTATTTGTGAGTCGCCCTCTTTTATGAATGATCCCTCTGTTACAGGTGCAAATTAGTAGCCTCTCAGAGTGTCGCCAAAGATATAGAATCCACAGTCGGCCGGGAGAATAGGTTAGCTTCCACGACTCGTTTGAAACGCTGTGAAATGAGAAAAGGGAGAGAAATTTCCACACAGGGTGTCCGTCCAATCTGGAAACTTGAAAGAATAAAGAGTGCCCCTACTCTTGCATATACATTTGCTTTCTAGGAAGAGATACAGAGAGTCATTACACCCTTCTCTATTTTGTGAAATGTACATTATAATTGGGTGAGAACTCCAGTTTGTGCATGTGTACATTCATCTTTCGTCTTCATTCAGAATAGTTGGTTAATCCATTTTATAAGATCCATACAGGGCATCTTAACACAAGGGAAAGGTTGCCTGGAGAAGCAAGGGGGTGTGGTTCCTAACCTTGACTGGTCCTTGAGCACATTGCCAATTTTCCTGTAGTAAATTTCCTTAGGAAAGCAAGTAGAGGCCTGACCCCCACCAAAAACAAGTAGGATAAGAAAACTTTTCCCCATAGCTTTCCCAAAGTGAGGCACACCCTAGGATATTAATGAAATATCAATATATTGCTTCTTAATTGGCCAGCTGTTAAGAGTCAAAACAACTACTAGCTGGTTTGTCTGAAAGGAAAGAAAGCATTTATTTGGAGGACATTCTGAAAAGGATATCTGCTGGCAGTGGGGTTGGAGTATCCCTTAAGTTTTTCCTTTACTACCATAGCTGAATTTTACATTGATTCCTGGTGAAACAGTCCTGGAGTTGTGGAAATGATTGAATAACCCCCACTAAATCAGAAGCCCAAGCAGACTCTCTCATAGCATCAACAATAAACCACTGCTAAATACAAGAGTAGAAGCATGAAATCTTAACACTTTATCAAAGGTTACTAAAACCAGGGGAAGTCAACTGAATAACAATGAGGGGCTTGTTGCTCAGGAGTTGCTGCTATTTGAAATTCTTACCCCCCAAACACAGTTGTAGAGCCATGAAAATTGAAATGTTTTCATGGCATAAGTTTCAAAGGGCAGTGAAATAATTTTCCATCCATCTCCTGGTTTCTTGATGGCATTACAGGAACAAATTAGGCTCTGTTCTAAGGGGCTGAAATCAACCTAGGACTCCCTCCCTCCCTGAAAACCTTCTGTCCTAAAAAGAAGGGAAACTCATGCTTTTCTGCTTGCCCAACCCATTTGCCAAATGAGACCATTGTCATTCACAGACCCCTTCTCCAGAAAGGCTGAAGGCTCTGAGCTTTTCTGAAGGATCCTGGTTGTTTTTTTCCTTCCTCTGCTCTGAGGTCAGAAACTCCCACAAAGCAGGTTTCCAGTGCCTCGAGTGCTAGAAAGGAAGCTTGAGCCATGTGGAAAGTAAGCCTGGAAACCGGTGGATTTTAAGACTGAAAATGGGGTGAAATGAGAAGCCTTATCACCTCACTAATACACCCAAGGGGAAATGTCTGACACTGCTAGGGAGAGAGCAGTGGGGGAGGGAGCATTGCTGGGAAGAGAGCACCACTGTCTTTGGGTCTTCACTTGTTATTGTCTAACTCCCATCTTTACCTCACAGGGCTGCACATCCTGGTACAGATTCCCACCTTTAAAAAATAAGTCTTTAAAAACGTCTTTCTTTATTTTCTTTTTTTTTCCTTTTACTAAGTCATATATACATAGATCATGCATACATTTATGCCTGTGTAGTATTCCATGTGTTGATTACTTGTACAAATTGGAGTGCTTACATCCAACTAATTAATGTAGCTTTCACCTCAATTCAAATTGCCAAGTCATGGAAGAAGCCCAAATGCCCATCAACCCAGAATGGATTAATAAATTGTGGTATACATATAACGTGGAATACTATGCAGCATTAAAAAAGATGGAGACTTTACCTCTTTTGTGTTTACATGGATAGAGCTGGAAAATATTCTTCTTAGTAAAGTACCTCGGGAATGGAAAAAAATATCTAACGTACTCAGTACTACTATGAAACCAATTTATAATCACTCAGACTTTCATAAGAAAGATGAATCACAACTATAGCCCAGGATGAAGGAAACATCTTTCTTTAAAAAGAGAAATTGGCCACATCTTGCCTTCTTATTCATGGTTACTCTGAGGTGTGAACGAATACCTGGGTGATACCTGGTACCAGGTATCAGGTGCCAGGTATACCTGTAGTCACTTCCTTACCCAAAACTTTAAATTTCAACATTTATATGTCACTTTGTGGGCTTACTGCATACAAGCCTGTAATTTTATTTTCCCCAACTCCACTCCACAGGGCAAACACGATATATAACTTTATTTTAATACAAAAAAGTTTCACTAAAAAAGGAAACGTGTGGTGTTAAATATTTTTACACAAATTATTCTTACTCAAATAATTTTTTATAGGAAATTTTTTTTATTGTTACATACATGTATTTTATTATTCTTCATTGCATTATTTCCCCC
>CAUYRH010074575.1:0-26584 GCA_963574655.1 Perodicticus potto
AAAATTGAAGTCTAATTGTTGAAAAAGGCAACAATGAAAAATTATATTTAAACTAGAAAAATGAAGCAATAAAAAAAGAAAAGAAAAATCTTTAAGGAAAATGTTGAAATTAAAAATAAAACAACAATAATGAAAACAAACGGCAACAGCAACAATGACAACAACAACAACAAAAAAACACAAAACAAAACCAAACCGAGAAACAAAGCAGTATATATATCTTGCTGATATTGTCTGGGCAAGAGGTGATTTTCTGGGGTATGATATGTTAATTGCAATGTTGATATGGGTGAACAAAATGGAGACTGGAGGCCTCTAATGATCTCTCAAACCCCGCAGGGTGGAGAGTGTAAATCCTCCTCAGCCTGTTTAGAAGGCACTCTAACTTGCTAACTTGGGCTAAGCAGAAGCTTTCCCAGGAAAGCGCTTGTCTCTGGGATCACTCCTTAAGTGGCTATCCACTTACCCAGTGTGCCAAAACCAGTCTCACCCAATGCCCCTGAGGGCTAAAGCTGCAAGGCGTTTCAGTCCCCACCTTTAGGCTGCTCAGTCACTAGATTACTCGCTCCCGACCGATGCTTGTTCTGCGACCCTGAGGGTGGAGCTTGCCGGGGCAGTTCTCCTATGATGGCTCCGCACAGCCCACCACCAAACACTGGTAGCTCCGTCTGGCTCAGCGGCTCAGTCTGGAGCCCCAGACAACAGTCAAAGACCTCCTCACTCTTGCCCCAGTTCTCCCAAGGCAGTTCAACTGAGTGCCTAGTCCATAAGAAACCTGAACAGCTCACAGGTAAGGCCTTTCCAGTTTGCAATCTCACTGCTGCTGCAGCCACAGCTGCCGGCAGGATTAGACTGAATGAACACATGCAAGCACTTGCCAGATCTCCACTGCTTTTGCCTTCCTCGGGGGTCCAGAAGTCTCACGCTGTCTCCCTATGTCCCCAGAGGGATGTTTCTGGGCAGATCTCGCCAGCCAGAGATGCCTGAATTCTTCTCTCCCCAGTCTCACCGTGCCCAGTTGCAAGGAAGCTGTTACTTGGCCGCCATCTTGGCTCCTCCTCTTCCCTTAATTGATTTCTTTACCTCCACTGCTCTCCCCTTTCGCATGTGTTTTATGCAGTTTTACACAGTGCTTCACCTACATCTCTGGTGACGTTGCCTCCACCGTTTATTTATTTAAGGCTCATTGCTTCTCCCTTAACTACAAGAATAAGATACAAACTCTTTAGCCTGGCCTTTCTCATCATCTACAACCCATCCTCTCTTTCTATTTCAATATTTTTCTTCCTCTAATTGATCCATACATAGCTCCTTGGGGTGGCCATCCATGTCTGGTTACTTTTTTAAAGTTCTAATAGATACAGGAAACAGGTGAAAATTCTTACTCGACAGATGGTTAGATTTTAAAGGATTTTCTTATGGGCTTAATGAAAAATACAGATTACCCAAGATTATCAACTAGATGAATATATTAGGCTAAGTCAGTGTTAACTTTCAATGTACTTGCTGGAAGAGGTGGGAAGAAAGGGGCACTGATTATCGAATGGCTCTTCTGTGTTAGGCGCTATGGTTTGCCCTTCACATAGTTGATACTTCATAAATTTTCATACTTCTGTAATGGAGGTATTGGGACGAATCACCTGAAATTGTCATTTTTGTAAGTAAGAAACCTAAAACCTGGTGCCGGCCACATACATCGAGGCTGGTGAGTTCGAACCTGGCACGGGCAAGCTTAAACAACAATGACAACCTCAACAAAAAATAGCCGGGTGTTGTGGCAGGTGCCTGTAGTCCCAACTACTTGGGAGGCTGAAGCAAGAGAATTGCTTAAGCCCCCAAGAGTTTGAGGTTGTTGTGAGCTGTGATGCCACAGCACTCTACTGAGGGTGACATAGTGAGACTCTGTCTCAAAAAAAAAAAAAAAAAAGAAAAGAAAAGAAAAGAAAAGAAAAAAGAAACCTAAGACCCCTTTAAACAGACAAGGAAATGAAGACTCAGACTCTTTTACCCCATTTATGTAGTTCTCGTGATACTGAAACCTGTTCCTCTAGATAGTTAAAACTGTTCGTCTGTTTCCCTGCTTTGTTATGTGTCTTGGGAAACATCAGATAGGTAACTCAAACCCCTTTATCTGATAGTGTTCACATTCCACCCTAAACTGATTTGCCATCTGCTTGCCTTAAAATATCATCAGAACTTGTTTTTCTCCTTGCAACAGGAAGGAGACAGGCGTATGAAACTTCAGAACATGGTCAAGTTCCCCTTGACTGGCCTGGACATGACACCTCATGTGGTTAAGAGAAGCCAGAGCAGCTGGAGTTTGCCATCCCACTGGTCCCCGTGGAGACGGCCTTATGGACTCGGGAGGGACCCTGAGGACTACATCTATGACCTGTATGCTGTGTGCAATCATCATGGCACCATGCAAGGGGGGCACTACACAGGTCTGCAGTGTGAGAGGCCGCGTGTCTGTGCTGGCGAGTCCTTCAGATGGGTTTGCTTGTGACAGAATGACTTGGCTTTAGAGCCTCACTTTCCTTTTCAGGGGCAGCATGCCAACTGTGAGGGCAGTTTCTATTCTCTGGATCTCTATCCAAGAGCAAATAAACTAAAATGCTTCCTCTTTTTCTTGAGTTGGATCATCCAGTGGTTATCTGACTGGGGAATGGTGTGTGTAAAAGGCGAAAGATTTATGCGATCTGAAGAGAAACTAGAGTATTAGGAATGGTGTGTGTAAATAACATTGTCTGGTCAACTGAGGATTCACTTTTTGCTCACCTAACTTAACACTGTCTCTTTTTTTGAGGTTCTGACTTCTCTGTTATTTGGAGAGATTGTGTACCACATTTTTTTTTTTTTTTTGTTAAAGAAATAGGGTCTTGCTATGTTGCCTAGCCTGGAGTGCAGTGGCTATTGACAGGTTTGATCATATAGCTCATTATAGTCTCAAAATCCTGGGCTCAAACGATCTTCCTGCATAATCCTCCCAAGTAGCTGGTTCTGGTATGCACCACTACACCTGGCTTATGAACCTCTTTTTTAGTGTCTTTAAAGTGACTTGGAAGGGTTTTTGTTTTAAGTTTATATATGCTTTTTTTCATTTATAGCTCTCCGTAGCCTCAAACTCCTGGCCTCAAGTGGTCTTCTGCCTTGGTCTCCCAAAGTGCTAGGATTATAACATGAACCACTGTGCCTAGCCACTTTTTAATTTATAAAAGTAACTATGTTTGTCATAGGAAGGCTAGAGGTAGAAAGAATACCATCAGCAGTGGGCTTCTCATGCAAAGATAACTGCTGATATTAATGGCATTTAAAAAATGGTTATGCAATATACATAACAAAATTTACCATTTTAATCATTTTTAAGTGAATAGTTCAGTAGTATTAAGTACACTCACATTATTCTGCACCCATCATCACTCTTTGTCTCCAGAACTACTTTCATCTTCCCAAACGGAAACTCTAGAAAACTATTAGACACTAACTCTCCATTTCTCCTACCCTACCCCCCAACTCCAACCCCTGGCTACCACCATTTTGCTTTTGTCTCTATGAAATTGACCATATTAGGTACCTCCTGTAAATGGAATCATTCCGTATTTGTTTTTTCATGACTGGTTAATTTCACTTAGCAGATGTCTTTAAGGTTTCCATGTTGTCACATGTATCAAAATATCTTTCCTTTTTAGGGCTGAATGATGTTCCACTGTAAATAGGTAACATTTTGATATCTGTAAGTTTTTGCCATTACTTTGCACTATTGTAATTATGCTGGTGTGTTTTGTTCAGGAGAGCATTCATTGAGCACCTCATCTCTGTCTTGCACCTCTATCACATTAGAGCTGAATAGGTCCTAACTTCTGTCTTCTGGGAGTGTAATCAAGTAGGCAAAGACGTAGGTACAAATAAAATTTAAAAGGAGGAGTGACATATAATAGATTGTGTAGTGGAAGTGTGACCAGTGTGTAGAGGCAGGAACTAGAAGAGAGGATAGTCGGCGTGTGGAGGGACAGAAGAAGCTTTGGGATTAGAAACCTGCTGTCTGCATCCCAATATCTGATGGACCAGTGGGGTGGGTGGACATGTAAAAAATTTGGAATCAGAGTGGCATGTGTCTGCTTCTGTGTCCTGAGCTTCACATTTGTTTTGTCATGTAAGTATTTTGATGTGGGCTCTTAATTTTTATAAACACTATTTTTTTTTTTTGCTCGTATGAAAGGTCTTTATTGGGGGAGATGCTGCAGAGAGAAGAGAAGAGAGCGGGGAGAGGAGAAAGAGGAGAGAGAAAAGCTATAAACATTATTTTTAATGACCATTGAATGTTCTGTTGATAGACCTAGTGTTATATAACCATTCCCCATTGCTGAACATGTATATTGGTTTCTGGTTTTTAACTTTTAGTGTAACACTGATGAATATCTTTGTGCATATTCACTTTTTCTGAATTTTAATTTAAATTTAAATTTTAATTCTGCTTATTGCCGTGAGGTTGAGTCTCAGAAATGGAATTCCTGGGTTAAGAGCATGCCACGAGTTTTTTGGAGGCCAGCTTTAGATTTTAAAGCTTTGTCTATGTGGGGATGGATGTGAGGGTAATGCTATTAATTTGGTTATCTGTATGGGTAGCCAGGATTTCTGCACTTGGAATTTCTGCACTCAATATATATAATGATCTTCCTAGGGACTTCTTGTTTTCATTAATTCAGTGGTTTCTACAAGACTCTAGAGAGCTAATGCTGATCACTAATTTATGCGGGATGGGGTAAGGGGTGAGTGGGCTTGGGCTCTACCAGTTGGTTTTGTGAAATCCCTGGGACTCTCTTCTAGCAGTTGGCTGGGAAGCCCTCCCCATTAGCAAGGTCAGGGAGGCTACTGACCTTCTCAACCTCTGCACACTCTCTCCCCAGCCTGTCCTGTTCCTTTTCAGGAAGGCAGGGAGTCAGGGAAGATGACTGGATATAATGATCTTTTATTCTAGAAACTGTTTAAGTTCAAGTTTTTTAAATATTTAAATGCTGCAGGCAGCAATTGTTTGTGAGAGGAATGTTATAACTTTGTGTGTATTGCGTCTGCTTTCCCCAGGAAGCACTTCCAAGGAGAAAAAGAAGATAGAGAAGTTTAAAATGTGCTCTAAGGTCATAGAAAACAAAAGTTAATTCATTGTTTAAATTTACTTTATCTTGTACTTTGGTTTAAACCAAATTTAAATGATAATGTTTTATTTGGTGGCTTACATATTTTATATTTATATTTTATGGGGGCCACTTGTATAAATATTGTGTGTCTAGTTGGAGTTTTGCTTTTGTGGCATTCTAGTCCTGTCTGTGTTTTTTGATACTGAGTCATGGAGTTATATGTGGGTCATTATGAAAGTTTTGAGATAGACAAAAACCAAGAAATATAAAATCCACGGGGACAGAAACAAATGAAGTCCTTCCAACCACACTGATAAGCCGAGCAAGTTAAACTTGCATGGGTGAATCAGGAAGGATGCTGTCCGCTGTGTTTCTTGGAAGTGAAATAATGGACCGTAACACAGTATGTCTCAAAATTTTTGTAGTGACCTACGTACACATACGGACTTTTAGAATGGAAAGGGACTTAGAAATAATTTAATTTCACTAATTAGCCAGTATAGTAAATGCCTTTGCTGGCATCCCTCATTAATGTTCATTCTGCTTCAGCTTTGGTAAAGAATGTATCTTCCTTTTATAATAGTGTTTCTTAGGAAAATATGGACTGGCTTATTATATGGTTTCTAGCAAGAAATTATTGAGAAACATAGGACAGTGCTAGATTTTAGCATATCATGTTGTTCTTTATTAGAAAAGATTTTGGAAAATGCCTAAAAATCCTCAACTGCCTTGAAGACAACAATTTAGTGAAAGGAGCTTAAAAGTAGAAGCCAGATACATTCTCCTAGCTCTATGACCTTATTAGGCAAGTAACCTTACTCTAACTTGGCTGCCATATTAGTGAGCTGGAAGCAATCATGCCTACCTCAAGGGACCCCTTACCTGGGAGGTGCCAGATATTTTCTGTATTCTTTTCCCCTTTCTCATGCTTAGGTCATACTACTATTTTTGTGGTATGTAAAATGTTTAGAGTCTTGGTTTAGGGAACATTTTAAATACTCAGCAATGTTGAATTAAAGATACTCTGTGTTTTTTTATTTTTTATTTTTTTTTTAAAATTTATTGGGGATTCATTGAGGGTACAAGAAACCAGGTTATACTGATTGCATTTGTTAGGTAAAGTCCCCCTTACAATCGTGTCATGCCCCCAAAAGGTGTGGCACACACCAAGACCCCACCCCCCTCGCTCCCTCCCTCTAAGATACTCTGTTTTAAAGTTTTCATTTGGAACATTTATTTTGATGTGTTCTTTATTTTGCACTAGTTCTAGCTAAATTTTATGATATGTATATGGTTAACTTCTGTAAGGATTCTAGAGCAGTGCTTCTCATACTATCTGCGATAAAGAACTTGTATTTTTCCATTTTAAATTCCAGTTCTTGATGAACCAATGCTTTGTAAAAATGCAAT
The DNA here is from genome assembly GCA_963574655.1 of Perodicticus potto. Classification (NCBI taxonomy): domain Eukaryota; kingdom Metazoa; phylum Chordata; class Mammalia; order Primates; family Lorisidae; genus Perodicticus; species Perodicticus potto. The sequence continues at coordinate 6,546 of CAUYRH010074575.1, forward strand.
AAAAATTTCACAGCAGTATCAGATGGGCTGGCAGTCTGCGAACCATAATTCAAGTAGCTCTGGCCTAGAAAGTACTTCAGAAAATAGTTCTAGGAAGAAAAGCAAGTAGAATTGTTTTGTAAATACACAGTTTACCCACCACTGAGTTACTGTGCTGCCTTAGTTTCTACTATGTGACTTAGAACAGACCATCTTGAAGAGAAACAGACTGAAACTAGTGCAAGGCTGTCACCTTGTCTTGGGTGTGTTCCCTCCCATAGCTCTGTTTCCACTCACCACTTCAGAATAGCAGCTATGTTGCCAGCTGGGTCATTTGCACTTCAAACCCAACCTGACACCATTGGCCAAACAAATCTTTTTTTTTTGATAGCTCCATTTGCTGCTTTATAGACTCATTTCTCTACCTTTCTGGCTCTGGTGACTTTTTGGAGGCAGATGACTTTGCTCCCTATACTCAGAGATTGTAATTCTGCTCCTCTGGGGGACCCATCTGGTGTACCCCTTCCTTGCCTGAGTCCTTTTGATCACTTAAGATTCCATACTTGCACAGGTGATTCTGATTTATTGAGGGAGACCCTCCTGGTGCCTCTCAGGACCTTAAATAGGATCCTGGGTCATGCTGAATGAGTCTATTCCAGCATTCAGCTAAATATTCTAGCACTCCTCCCAATAAATGAGTATTCTTAGAAAATGTGAAAGTAGTGTACCTTTATCCATCAAGCTTATAACACTCCTTAATATATCCTTACAGAATGACTTGGCTTCATGAATTCTTTTTGCTCTTGCTGGTACTTGAATGCTATTTATTTCCAGTGGAGGCTTAGAATTTGAACTGGAGGGAGGGCCTCATGTGTTCATGAGTTCACATAGTCTCACTTTGCCAGGGGACTTCTGCGGAGCTTTGTTTGTGCTACCCCTGAGGGAAACAGGTTAGGGTAGGGGTTTAAGTGCAAGCTTAAGGACAAGATAAACTTGAAATGAGCTAGACTCTGCTATTTACGATCTGCATGACCTTGTGCAAGCTGGTTAATATTTTTCAGACTCTGCAAATTGAAAGTAATAATAGTACAAATCTCAGGATTGGATGAGATACATGGCATATAATAGGTATTAAATATTAGCTGCTGCTATCATTAATGTTTTTATTTCTATTCATATTATTTTCTGTCTCTAATAGATACTAAAGTGTTCCAACGTGCTTAAATCAGGATTTCTTGATCTTGGCACTGTTAACTTTTTGGCTGGATAATTTTGTGTGCTGGTGGGGACTGTACTATAGGATGTTTAGCAGCGTCCATTGGCTCTATCCACTAGATTCCAGGAGCATACTGTACCCCCACACCCACTTGAGACAATAAAAAATGTCTTCATTCATTGCCAGATATCCCTTGCAGGGCAAAATTATCCCTGGTTGAGATCCACTGGTTTTAAGTATATTGTGTTTTCTAAGATGAAATAGAACTTCATCTACTTAGAATAGTTTGGAATTTCCCAAAACATTTCACCTGAGTATAATATGGAATTTGGAATTTTTAAAAACTTTTTTCTATGTGACTACATACAGCCTTTAAAAGTTTTTGAATTATATGAGCCAAAGAGATGGTGTCTGTGGGTAGAATGGAATGGCTGGTGCAGCCTCTCTGATACTAACAGTGGGCTCTTTTTGGCAGCCTACTGTAAGAACTCTGTGGATGGCCTCTGGTATTGCTTCGATGACAGTGATGTGCAGCAGCTGTCAGAAGATGAAGTCTGCACGCAGACAGCCTACATCCTTTTCTACCAGAGGCGGACAGCCATACCATCATGGTCGGCCAACAGCTCAGTGGCAGGTGAGGCCCACTCTAGTTCTTGAGCAGTTTTTTTCTAGAGCAGGAGATTACAATTAATCGTTCAGAGAACCTCTCTGGAAGGTCTCATGACTCTATCAGTTTGGTCAGATTAATTCTTATATTTTCATTTAATCTGAAATTCAAAATAATTGCAATTAAGGAAATGGTGGAGTGTGAGAGCAGCTGTGGACCAGCAAGAGTTCATGTTGGGGTGGTGGTAGGACCTGACTCAGAGAAAGCTCTTGCAGTTTACCTGCAGAATGCATGAAGCAGCTGAGAAGCAGCCTGGCATGTTATCCTGATGGCTTGTCTCTGTTATCCAGGAGCACTGCCCATCTGAGCTATGTAGTTGTCATCGATAACATGGGTGTAATACTAATATCTACCTCATAGGGTCATTGTAGGATCCAGTTAGAAATTGTCCATTTTTCCAATCAGAAGATTGGCCTATTCTGTTAGGGGAAGGATTGACAGCAATAATAATAATTGTATATAATTATAATTACATTATAAATATTATAATATAATAATACTTATATATAATTATAATTATATTATAAATGTATAATAATTATAGAGTAGAAGCTGTACAGTTGACCACCTCCCCCTATTGCCCACCTTCTTTAGTTGACCTAATTTTCATAGATTGGATATGCACCACATGTTCGAATCAGTATAGTAGGCCTAGTTCTTAATGTTGACCACCTTCTTAGATTGACCTGCTTGTGACAGTCCCTTGGGTAGTCAACTTACCAAGGCTCTGCTGTATTAGATAGCTTGGGTTCAGCCTGATGGAATCTAGCCTGTTGTGTTTAATAAATGCAGGGACCAGTACCCATACATGGTGTGGATGCAGCCACACACAATTCAAACAAAGGGATGCATGCTTCTTAATGTAGAGTTTGACTTTAAGAAAATATGACACAGAACTGAAACATCCTAATGTGTGATCAAGTTAGGGAATATTAATTCCTACAAAGCTTGGCAGGGATGAGTTCAAAGCAGCTGAATGGAAGCATCTCTGGAGCAGAGTGACCCTGGTTGGGGGCCAAACCCCGTGTAGTATGTAGGTGCTCGCTCACTTAATAGAAGGTGGACTTAAGTGCTCTTATGCCTTCCCTCAGTGCTTTCTAGAGTCTGAGATATTTTCAGATGCGACATTCTCTTGAGGTCTACCTGTGGTACTCATGCTGCTTCATGTACTCAATTTAAGAACAGTTTCTGTTGCTCTAATAAATATTTAAGGTCATCTCAGAAACAGGACAGATTGACATACAGCTGTGTGTGTATGTATGTGTATTATTAATATTATGAAAATAGTTAAAAATTTCCACGAAACAGGCTAAGAAGAAGTATACCATTGCTTGCTGTCTTCTCTGAGTGTCAGAAATATTACTACAAGTGTTTAAAACAGTGCCCGGAACATAGGTTCTTGTTTATGGAATGATTGTATGATTGATTCTCTATTTTCTTAGCAATTCTTTAATTTTTTTTTTTTCTTGAGATAGGGTTTTACTCTGTTACCCAGGTAGAGTGCAGTGGCATTATTACAGCTTATTACAACCTCAAACTCCTGGCTTAAGTGGTCCTCCTGCCTCAACTTCCCAAGTAGCTGGGACGACAGGGACAGGCCACCACACCTGACTAATTTTTCATTTTTTATAGAGGCACAGTCTTGCTATGTTGCTCAGGCTGGTCTCCAACTCCTGACCTCAAGCAATCCTGCCTGGGCCTCCCAGAGTGCTAGGATTATGGGAATGAGCCATCATGCTCGTCCTTTTGCCAATTCTTAAGTACTACAATGGAGTCAGCCCTCAATTGTTTCATCTTAACTAAGTAGACATGATACCACGTGGGGGCTGGGAGTTAATGCCAACCTTGGGGTGGGGACATCAGTCACCCCCAGTTTAGCTCATAGCATATTCACAAGGGTGTGTGCAGAGCAGACTGGCCACAGGACCCTGGCCTGACCTTTGTGCCCACTTCCTCCTCTGCAGGCTCAACAAGTTCTTCCTTGTGTGAACACTGGGTGAGTCGGCTCCCGGGGAGCAAGCCCGCCAGTGTGACCTCTGCGGCTTCCTCCAGACGCACATCCTTGGCCTCACTTTCGGAATCTGTGGAGATGGCTGGGGAGAGGAGTGAAGATGACGGTGGGTGTAGTCGTAGGTGACAAATTTCCAAAATGGTAACTCACAGAGACAGCAAAGAGCCCTTCAGGTTTAGGAACTTAGTGCCCACGACATTGCAGGAGAACTCAAAGGGCCCTCTAGTGGGTAGTGCCGCATAGCTGAAGGTTACAATCCTAAGTAACATTTTATGTAAGCAGGTCATTTGCTTTACCTCTTTGACCTCAGACTTTCTCCTCCCACTTCATTATTTTCCACTGTTAGGGCCTAGTCTGGAGGCTGGAGCATTAAAATCATGTAAGCATATGTGTATTTTATTCAAAGTTATAGCCATAAGGGGCTCAGAGACCTTATGCTTTGCCCCAGGCCACCAGTGAGACGTTGCTGTTCCAGGCCTGGCATGGAGGCTTCTGGCTGTCTTGGCCTCAGGAGTCCTTGCCTTTCCACTGCACTGCACTCTGTGAAGTCCGTTGTGGTGTGCTCGCTTTAATACAGATGCATCTAGAGCAAAAACTATTGCCTTTGCATAGAGGTAGTTAAGAATTCGGAAGAGAATCATAATGTAAAAACTTAGAAAATCTGATAAATATCAAACTCTTTAACTTTTTTTAAAATTTTCACCTACCACCTGAGTAATGGTAGGACAGACCTTAGTTTTGACAGGGGCCCCAGGTGGTGTGGGAAGGATCAGGCAGCCAAAGAATGGAGAGCTGGAAGGAGGAGAGAGTGAGCTCAGCTTCTGTAATCAGGGTGACTCATCTTTCAGCAAGTCTCACTCTGTGGCCAGCATTTTGATTGCTATAATCTGCTTCTAGTGGTGATGGATATTTCTGAGAAAATGAAATGGAGTTAGAATTGCAGGAGACTGGAAGAAGAATACCAGATAAGGAGATATGTGCCATAGCCCCAGCTCTGTGACCTCTTTGGGCTTATCACTTTATTTATAAAACAAGACTACTGGACTATAGTCATTGCTCTCCCAGCTGCTTGTGTTTTATGAGAAACTGACTAGCCAACCTTTGCTTGTTTAGGTAGAGGTTATTTTCAACCCAGACTTTAAACTTAGAATTCACTGTCATTTTAATAATAAGCTTGGGTATGGTTTGCCCCAGTCTATTGCAAATTTGGTGAAATCAATATCTTCTCAAGCATCATCATCATGTACTGGTGCTGAGTGGCTCCTACAGAATAGGGCCTGTCTCTAAGGATCTTAGGCAGCATTTTATAACTACCTCAGTTACAGTCAAGTATGCGTAGATTTAATTTAGAATATTTTCTTTGGAATTTTACAAAAAGGAATGTATTGTTTTAATTATGAATATAGTAGAACCTCTGTAGGTTGACTACCCAGTGATCTGTAAAACAAACTGGTCAACATACAGAGGTGGTGAAGGTAAAGAACTAGGCTTCCCATACTGATCTGTACATGTGGTACGTGTCTGGTCTATGAAAATTAGGTCAGTGGGCCCGGCGCTCATAGCTCAGTGGTTGGGGCACTGGCCACATACACCCAGGCTAGTGGTTTGAACCTGGCCCGGGCCTGCTAAACAACAAGACAACTACAACAACAACAAAAAATAGCCAGGCGTGGTGTGTGCCTGTAGTCCCTGCTACTTGGGACGCTGAGGCAAGAGAATTGCTTAAGCCCAAGAGTTGCTGTGAACTGTGATGCCACAGCACCAAGGGCGACATAGCAAGACTCTGTCTCAAAAAAAAAAAGGAAGAAAGAAAATTAGATCAGTGTAGGGAGGTAATCAACTGTGCAGCTTCTCCATTTTCTTTGGAATTTCTTTTTTTTTTTTTGCAGTTTTTGGCCAGGGCTGGGTTTGAACCCGCCACCACCGGCATATGGGGCTGGTGCCCTACTCTTCTTTGGACTTTTTAAGTCACTTAGGATAGGAATGTATTGTATCTGGGTCTCTTTAGTTCTTCCCTTTGATTCTCTTTAATAGTCAACAATTAAAGGCCAACTTACATGTGGTATTGAGTGAAGGTCAAGGGGTTACAGGTTCTAATATTAGCTTTGCCTTTAATTATTTGTGTAATCTCAGTCAAGCACTTCACTTTTGTGAGCCTGAGATGTCCTTCAGTAAGGAATCGGTGGAATGCTAGGGACCCTACTGGGTAAAAGACTTTGAAGATTTTATTTAGTTCTCACAGAAGCCCTATGAGTTAGATCCAGGGGTGAGCAAAATACAGCCCACAGACCAAATACAGCCCACTGCCTTTTTCGTAAGTAAAATTTTTTTGGAATATAGCTGCACCAATTCGTTTAGGAGTCTGTGGCTGCCGTGGCAGAGTAGATTGGTTGGCCCACAAAGCCTAACATATTTGTTCTCTGGCTTTTTAAAGAAAAAGTATGCTGAGTCCTGATGTAGAACAAGGAGGTAAAGAGAACAGTTTGCTTATCTCTGAGTAAGAATATCTGTGTTTTATAGATAAAGGGAACTAGTCTCAGAGATGTTGAAGCCACACAGCTATTCTTTGACCGCAGATGGGCTGGCTCTGAAGGTCATGCTCCTGTCATTCCATGAGGCTTACCTTTTTGTTTGTTTTTGAGGTTTTTGGCCGGGGCTGGGTTTGAACCCGCCACCTCCGGCATATGGGACCAGCACCCTACTCCTTTGAGCCACAGGCACTGCCCATGAGGTTTGCCTTTCTTTCATCTTCAGTATTTCAGCTTATTATTAAGAATGCTTTTGTTGGTTTAGCATAACAGTATTCTTTTTGCCATGTTCAGGAGGCTTTTCAACTCGACCATTTGTAAGAAGTGTCCAGCGCCAGAGCTTGTCCTCCAGATCTTCTGTCACCAGCCCCTTGGCTGTCAATGAAAACTGCATGAGACCTTCCTGGTCCCTGTCTGCTAAGCTGCAGATGCGCTCCAGTTCTCCTTCCCGATTCTCGGGGGATTCTCCAATTCACAGCTCTGCTTCCACCTTGGAGAAGATCGGGGAGGCGGTAGATGACAAGGTTTCCATCTCTTGCTTTGGTAGCTTGAGGAACCTTTCTAGCAGTTACCAGGAACCTAGTGATAGTCACAGTCGTCGTGAGCACAAGGCAGTTGGCCGGGCTCCTTTGGCTGTCATGGAAGGTGTGTTCAGAGATGAAGCAGACACCCGCAAATTGAACTCCAGTGTTGCAGATACACAGAGCAAACACTCAGCACAAGGGGATCACTTGCCCCCTGTTTCTGATCCATTTGATAACAATAACCAGATTGCTTATGTAGATCAGAGCGATTCTGTAGACAGCTCTCCAGTCAAAGAGGTGAAACCCCCGAGCCACCCAGGCTCACTCACAAAGAAACCAGAGAGCACAACCAAGAGACCCCCCAGTTCCAAAGGTAGTTCTGAGCCAGATAAAAGCTTGCGGAAGGGGAGACCAGCCTTGGCAAACCAAGAATCATCTCTTTCAAGTACTTCTCCTTCTTCTCCTCTACCTGTAAAAGTTTCTCTAAAGCCTTCTCGCTCCCGAAGCAAAGCAGATTCTTCTTCTAGGGCCAGTGGAAGGCATTCATCCCCTACTCCTACCCAATCCAAAAAGGAGTCACCCTCCAAATCCCAAGACTCTGTGTCCTCTCATTCACCACAGAAACAGAAGTCAGCTCCTGCCCTCATCTACACTGCTTCCTCCACATCTGCCAAAAAAGCCTCAGGCCCTGCCACGAGGAGCCCCTTTCCTCCTGGGAAAAGCAGGACTTCAGACCGAAGCCTAAGTAGAGAGGGCTCCAGACAAAGCCTGGGTTCTGACAGAGGTAGCATCACCTCCACTTCCAAACCCAACTCCCCTCGGGTGAGCCAGGCCAAAGCTGGAGAGGGCAGAGGGGATGGGAAACACGTCAGAAGCTCCTCCATGGCCAGCCTGCGCTCTCCCAGCACAAGCATGAGGTCTGGTCTGAAGAGGGATAGCAAGTCTGAGGACAAAGGGCTGTCCTTCTTCAAATCAGCCTTGAGACAGAAGGAGACCCGGCGGTCAACTGATCTTGGCAAGACAACCTTGCTCTCTAAAAAGGCTAGTGGGGGCTCTGTTAAGTCAGTCTGTAAGAACACTGTGGATGACAAGGCAGAGAAAGGCCACCAGCCTCCAGGTTCTCAGCAGCCGAATGCAAATGCAGTTGGAAAAGAGCAGCTTATCTCCAAGGACTCTGCTTCTGCTAAACATTCCCTGCTGTCCGCTCGCAAATCCAAGTCTTCCCAGCTAGATTCTGGAGTTCCCGCTTCTCCCGGTGGCAGGCAGTCTGCTGAGAGATCCTCAAAAAAGTTATCTTCTAGCATGCAAACCTCTGCACGGCCTTCTCAAAAACCTCAGTGATATATTTCTGCAATCTAAGTGTTTTATCTGTAAAGATGTTTATTTATTTAGAGCCCCTCCCTACCCACCAAAACCCTCTATGCTTTTGTTTTGTAATTTTTGGGTCACGTGCCTGCTGTGTGCGTGCGTGCGTGCGTGCGTGCGTGTGTGTGTGTGTGTGTGTGTGTGTGTGAAAAGAATTTAATTGCAAATTGTTAAAAGTGTCGCCTTATTCTGCCATTGAACCAAATAACAGCCATAGGCAAAGCATTGATACCAAGCTAACTGGAGTAATTGTAGATGATACCCTGAATGGTCCCTTAGCAATTGTACATATTTCTTTCTAAAGAACTTAATGACTTTATTTGGACATGAGGGTTCTGAAACCTGTGAACCAGTTAAGCTATCATTAGCGTAGAGAAGGATGAATTATTTGACTTGGGTCTCTTCTGAGCAGGATTTGTCCTTACTGTGGATTGTTGGGTGGCACCAGGAGCTCTAAAAACTGTGACACTAACAATGAAACCAGTGGAGAGAAAAACTATTGCTTTCTGCACTTTTGCCCCATTTACCAGTCTTTGTAAAGGGCAATATTTTAACACTAATGTTTCTCAGGTATATACTTAGCTAGTCTAGGCTGGATGCACATCAGTCAGTGGATAAAAGAGGGAGGTGATATGTGGGTACCTGTGTCATTTTTCCTACTACCACAGATATTTTGGAAGTAGAAATGAAGCTTTTCACTACCTTCATGTTGTAGAGATGTGTGTGCCATCACTGTCTTGACTTTCAAGATATGGGGTGGCAAATTGAATGGCCAGAAAGCCAGGCACTAGTAATTAAGTTTTTTCCTTCTAAATTTACTAGGTTGGGATTTTGCACTGTAGTAAATAGAGCAGTAGAACTTTTGACAGATTCCTGGACAAAAGTGAATTCTAAACGCCATAAAAGACTCTACCATTTTCCTTCTCTGGTGTGCTTTTTTCTGTTAGGTGTTGAAAGCTCCATGCTGCCCATGTCTGCATGCTCATGTTTCCTTGTCTTGTAACTTAGAGAAGAAGACAGTTACTTACTGCCAAAGTCCACGATGGTATAGTACATTGAAGCAATGTATGACATAAACACTTCAGATCTTGCTTGTTAGTCTTAGTTATAATAGCTTTTCAGTAACTCATTTATTTTTTATTTGTGCTTAAGATTTAATCTTGTGCTCAGAATTTGCAAGCAGGATTTGGAGTGTATGTTCCATCTGGCAGTGTCAGTGAAAATTGCATTTATCAAGGAAAAGTAGAATCTCACAAAAATCTCACAGATAAGGAAAATACATAGTTTCCCAAACACCCACTCCCTCCTCCCCGTTTTTCTAAATGTCAAGAGAGTAGTGGTTCTAATTCTCTTTGAATAGCGTTTGTCACTTAGCCATAAAATACAGCATGCTAAGTTTATGTGCTTTTAAATATCAACTTTTTGGGGGTCATCAACTCTTCAGGTTCTTCCTGAACTCTTGGTGCACAGATCATTTCTAATTTTCCTTTTCAGTGTTTGAAGTAACTGCAACACATGTGCATGTATAGCTATGAATTCTGCACTGCCCCCACCCCTTTTTCTTTTATTTTTCTTTCCAAGAATACCTCTTGGGAAATGTTTTTAGTAGGTTACTTTATTTTGCTGCTAATTTGAGCATTAGCTGGTAACTTGCAAGTCTGGAGCCCATTTATGTTGAGGGTGGCTGGAATTTTAGACCCTTGACAATATATTTAAGACCTACATGATTAGCCTTGTAAAAGTTACCGTAGTGCTCCGTGTAATTCATTGAACATGAGCCTTTTGCCCATTGCGCTCAGTCTTGTCCTCATTGCTTCCCTAGGTGTCCCTGTTTCATTGTACAGGTTTCGGGGGTCTCTCACAGCGGCCTTACTGTCTCCTGCTGCAGTACCTTCAATACTCTGCTTGCTTCCAGCAGCACATGGACAGGTTAATCAACTAGCTACTTCTATAGTTTTTCTTTATGACTCTAGATGTAGAAATGTGAGAACATCAGTAGCCAGAACTGAATGTTTGTCTATTTTGAACCTCTCATCTTTGTTTTATAGGCAATTCTCATTTGAAATCTATCTGAAGCTCTAAAACAGTCTTAGAATTATAGTTTGAGTAGACAGAGGACTTTAGTGACTTTTTTTCTGGCTATAGTCACTTGATTATTAATAGAAACTAGTTTAATTTTCACAATGGCAAATATTTTTATTCTTGAGTCCTTTAGGAATGGATTTTCCATGATGTGTCTTTAAAAAGGCTTCTACAAATCCCTTTTACTTTCCATGGGATCTAAAAATAAAATTTCAGTACCTATAAAATGTATTGTCTATGGAGTTTAGTCCATATTTCACATTTACTAGAAAAATAATCAGGAAGTGTTATGTTATGGTGTTTTCTAGGCATCTTTAAGCTATATTTTTTCCCTTGGTTGGTAAACACTGATAATGTCATCCTTATAGGTACAACTTTTAAGTTACAAAAAAAAGGATATTTTGACCATAAAATGGTGCTCTTTGAGATGTGAAGTATCTTATGGGAAATCTGTTACTTGGTTATGTTCAGCTTTTTGGTAGGGTTAAGGACTTGGTGTTTGTTTTATTTTCCAAGTGACATTTGTCACAATAAACAGGTATATGCTTTGGGTTAAAGATCATCTGCTAAGGCCTGGGTTTCTGGTTGACAACCAGGTGGGCCTGAACAGTCACTTCATGATAGGCACAAAGTAATCACCAACAGTAGTGGCATTTGTAGTGTTTGTTTACTTTTTTAAAAAAAAAGTTTTATTTTTGATTTCTTATAAACACACTGAAGCTGTTGTTTCATAAGCTGGCCCCACACCTTGACAGCTTGCCTTTATAAGCCCTTAGATAATGTAAAAGCATGAAGAGACCTTTAAGCTCTAGTCATCTTAAGAGACCATTTCCCATCCATTTTGTATTTTCTCATCTTAAAAGCATTCTAACTGAGAGTAATAATATACTGGACCAATAGATACGGTTGTGGTGTGATAAAATGTTGTAATTATCTGTGAAGCTGCCTTCCACTCTTTTGCTGTTACTCTCTCATTTATTCTGCAAACATTCATTGAGGGCCCGCATTTTGCACAATGGCAAGCAGAAAGCTTCAGGAATTTACTGTAGCTGAGGACGGCCTATCGAGTATGGCTGATTGAGCAGATGGTGTGGTGATATCCTAAAAGGAGTGACAGTTTTGAACTAAAAGATCAGATGGGGTCTGGCCAATCAGTGAAGGCTTGTGGTTCTCTTGAGCAAGTCTGTTCTGTCTGGACACCAAAAGTGCCCTTCCTCATCTTGGAAACATTTTACTCTTAACATCCACTTTTTCAGACTGAGCTGTCTCTACTATTTAGGGTTTGAAAATCATTCCACAGTCATTTTACATTAGAATTTGGTCATCTGTGTTTGTACGAGATGGATGTGGGGATTTAAGGGGGAATTGGGGGAAAATTGTTTAAAATAACTATCATGCAAAAAAAAAAAAACAGGAACAGTATGTAAAGGAAACAGTTGTGGCAGCTTTTAGGGAAAATGGAGCAGAGAAGAGCTGTGAACAAAGCTCATTTACTTCAAATAAATGTGTTTTTAAATAATGGGCATCTCATGTTACATTTTATTCTGAGAAGTTATTGAACAGTGAAAATTATTTTCTATGTAGCTTATTATAATTATTGGGTACAAAGATCATTAGCATTTCTCGGTTGGATGTTTGAGATAGTATGCTCATCATAAGCACAGTTTCAATAAAACACATTCTGGAGGTGCTTGGAACTTTGTGTTATTTGGAGTTGAGTAGGCCAAAATTTGCTGACAAAAACCAGTGCCTGTCATAAACATGAAAAGTAGCTGTTACTGTGCAGGCTACCTTTGTCTTTAATTTCCTAAAGGATACTTTATTGTTAAGCTTGACTTAACACATGTTTTGAGGGGAAATGGAATGCTTTAATTTAAGTGAATAGTGTCTCACATTGCCTTTTTGATCAACTTTCAAAGTGTTTGTTTTTGCAGCTTCATTTTGAGCATGACTGACCATTTTTCCCCCAACTAATGGAAATAATTTTGCATGGCCTCCATATAACTCAGAAAGCATGCTCTTGCTACCTATGCAAGCAACTAAATAAAAACAGATAAACTACACTAAATGTTAAGTTTTAAAAAAGAAGATAACTTTTAGATTGTGGAGCTCTATTTTTAAATTTGTAATTTAAAAAATATGGCTTAATCATTAGCATAAAAGAGCATGAATGTGATTTCTTAGTTTGCTCTGCATTTACAGTAAAACCTCTGTAAGTGGACCACCCAAGGGACTGTAACAAACTGGTCAGCATAAGGAACTAGACCTACTGTATTAATACATACAAGTGGTATATGTCCAGTCTGTGAAAATTAGGTCAATGTAAGGAGGTGATCAACCATGGAGACTCTACTGTATTTCTCTTTGCTGATTGTTTTGATCCCTGGCAAGACTGCAAAAATAAGTATTTGCAAGCAGGAAGGGAATTGGGTATGTTGAACATACATTGTTGGTTGTATATACTGTATTTAGCCTGAAGACTTTCCTAAAGTATTTTGTTCTAAAAATAACCTGCCATTTTTCTATAGATTTTAATTTTTTATATCTTCTAGGGTTCTATTGTCACAAGGAAAGAATGTGACTTCATATAGTGCTAACAATTTTAAAATGCTTTTGTAGAGAGACTTAGAGCCGTTTTGGAAAACTTTAGAGCTTTCCAACTACTGGGTACAATAAGACTAAGTTTGTGGAGTTTATGGTAGCATTGTACAGTAGAGGAGGTTCTAAATCCATTTCACTTTAATTTTAAACCAGCGTTTCCCAATTTAGGGGACAAAGAGGGTTCGTAGCAGACTTGAGAGGCTTTTTTGAATCTCACACATGTACTCTTCCCAGGATTCACGTCTAGAATGATGTCTGAGATTGTGAAGCCCACCATTCACTAGAATCAACCCAAGAATTTTTTAAACTACAGTGCCTGGGCCCCAGTCCCAAGTTTTTGATCTAATTAGCGTAGGGGCAGGTCCCAGGAGCGAGTATATATTTTAAAGCTCTTGGGTGTTTCCTATTTGCAGTCAGAATGGAGAACCACTGTGACATACCACCCCTTTACTGAGAATTATGGGGAGAATCACTGCCATGTGATCTTTAGGAGTGACTCTGATTCCTTAATTATGTTCAAAAAAGAAAAAAAAATCGAGACCTACTGATACCTAGCTAATGTTTGAAATATGGCGTGGGGAGGGGGTCTTTCTGATTCAAGGCCTGATTTGGGACCTTGGAGCATTTTGTGGGTGGCCTAGCACTTTCTAGTCTGGTGGGCATTGGTGGTCTTGGTTGCTGGTAGGCAGAGTGCTCTGTGGGCTTCGTGTCCTTTCCCAGAGCCTTTTCTTCCAGGTGCATGGGGGAATAGGGAGGTCTCTGAGTTAGAAAATGTTGAAGATGAAAATAGAAAACAACCTTTGTATCCTTGGAAAACCTTCCCCTGCTTTTGACCTCTTTGTTATAATTATAATAGCAAACCCCAGGCTGCCACTGAATTCACCACTTAGCTTATTCTCTGTTATAGTTCTTTGTAGAATGTAGTTGCAGGATTTTTTTTTTTTTAGTTTGAAAATGAATGTGAAACATTTTGTTTGGAGTCCTTTTTTGGGGGGGTGTTTTGCTATTTTTTTCATGTTATTTTTAAAAATCAGGTAACCACACATCCAAAAATTTGGGACTATATGTTACCTGTGGAGGCAAATAAATTGAGTTTTAATCTGTGGTGAGCTGAAAGCACTATAACATCTTTGAAAAATAATCTGTGTTCAGGTGGTTTCATCCTACCTACAAAAAAAAAGAAAGAAAAAACTAACATAATTTACCTGGTGTTTTCAACATTTTAAAGGCTAAAGATTTAGGTAAAAAGCCAAGTTGGAAATGCTTTGTTGGAAGGCCACCCAGAGTCATGATACTGTTGTAGTCGTGAAAATGCAATATGAAATTTCCTAGGTGCTACTCTAAATGGTGTGGTGTTCTATACCAAATGGAAAGGCAGTTTACTATTTCTGAGGTTGGAGTTCTCTTTGTAGGCCTTTCAAATATGTATTTGTGTTCCATATGGGTTTGCTCACCAACTGTGCCTCTCACCACTGGTTAAAATTGAATTCAGGCCCCATTACAAAAATAGTTTCTTTATTGAAGTCTTCAGTTTTTACCTGGGAATTTCTATAGTTGTCTTAAAAGCTGCATGCCATATCACTGTACACACAATGCTTTGGTATTATTCACACACCATTGATAGTGATTTCTGTGTAATTTTCTTTTTTTAGTTGTACGGTAATATAGAAGGCAAGTGTCTTTCCTAGAAGCTGGAAGAAAAGTGTATCATACTTTTTAAATTATTTTAGAACAAGTGCATGAGATATGTCACTGACTTCTGTTATTTATTTGTATGTTTTATTATCAAAGTTGTATGCACTTTTAAGAAGCAGAATTTATATTTTTATGTTAAAACATTTTATTTCTGAAACAGCAGTTGAATATACAGTTGGAATTAAGAGACAAATGGAAAATGTAACTAAATAAATTTATTACATGATGTCCTCTGCAAGCCACATTCCTCCTTTCTCTACCTTATCAACCAATATCTTTTTGCTGTTGACTATTAGTGTTATTTGTATTGCATCAATCTATACAAAATCTTCACAGTTGCAGTGTTAAATTTAAAAAGCAAGTTATAGAAAGATGCATACAGATAGCTCTCAATGTAAAAGTTCAAAACAAAAAATGTCATCATGCTCCTATAATTTAAACAATTAGGAATTATTACTCCCATTTTCTCCATGACCCGTCAGAGGCAATTTGTGGTGGGCCATCGAGGTGAACAAAAACTCGTATTCTGACTCAATACCAGCAGTCTTTCAACATTTCATATTTCCCCTCTTTTACCAGACTTTTATGATGAGAGGAAATAGCAGTGTAAAAGGGCCTGTTCCTTTTGCAGTCCCCTCTCATCCTGAGTATCTTTGTTTTAAACTATCATTTTCTGATAGTATTTTTCCAGCTGTCTTTTTCTACCCTTCAAGATAGAACTCCGTATTGAGGGTGTCATATCACTTATGGCCACTTGGGGGAACTAAAGATTGTCATTATCTAACATTTAAAAGTCCAGCCTGCAAGTTCTTAGTCTCTGTTCTTTGTGGAAATGCTTATTCAGTATGAGTTGAGGAGCACAGTATCTGTGAGCAGGGGTTTCCATTTGTGTAAGTACCACTAGCCATCATTTGTTTCCAGAAACTCTTGGGTACAGAAGAGCAGTTCTTGCTTTAAAAGTACAGGGAGATGGTGTTTCTGATAGAGGATGAATGTGAACCACATGCCATAAAACCCGAAATACAGCACTTAAAAACCTCTATAATTTGGCAAAATTTTGCTTTAGGTTCTATTAAAGAATTTAACTGTGTAGTACACTGATTATTCAAGAGGCTTCCTTATGCCTGAAAGTATTGGCATCTCATAAAATATGTAGATGTAATAATTATGCAGATATTTAAGGACCATTTTGCCTGTCTTAGAATTTGGAAGTATTACTTTCTTATACTTGAATGGTCAGCATCTCTTTGAGCACTGTTAGTGCCTCTGTCAGTCTTTCTGAAGAAAGTAAAGGAATACATGAGGAAACCCTTTCCCCAGAATGTATGTTAAGCTGGCCCCTGAGTGGTTCTTGCCCATTCTGACTCAGCAGACGTGGCTGAGGCCTGCCACCCGCCTTCAGTGTTCCCTTCCCTCTCCCAGGTCCTCACAGTATCTGTTGCAGTTGTCCTGTCTGCAGCCCTGGTCCCTTTCTTAGGCATCTCCACATGGGTAATCCAGTAGATTTCCCGTCTCTGGGCAGGTTGGATCTGTCTACCACATGCAGACCCCTCTGGGATTCAGTCTTGAATTGGTCTGGTTTTTGCTGTGCTTTTCACCTGCCAGCATTTGGTATACAGAGGACAAGGGTTCTCTTCTCCCATGGTGATAAGTTTTTCATTATGCTATATAAACCAGAGGCCTTGTGTCCCATTTCTTAGACCTTTTTAGGGATTTGACATTAATTTGACTTGTTCCTTGGATTTACAGCATCTCTATTGTTCTTGAAAGTGGGAAGGTGATACGAGTGAGACCACAGTGTTCCATCAAAATCGGGCCTCTGTGGTGCTGGCAGGGTCCTAGACATGCCATATCCAGCATGCCTCTCCTGTGCCTCTCAGTGGTTCTCAACCTTCCTAATGCCGTAGCCCTTTAATACAGTTCCTGTGGGTTGCGACCTACAGGTTGAGAACCTCTGCGATAGAGGCTCCCCAGTTGATGGATCCAGTTTCAGAGACTCAAGGGATGAGGATGTCAGATAACATTTTCCCCCTCCAAGAGTGTGGAGTGAATGGCATCGGGATTGTGCAGTATAGGCTGAGGACAGATGGTGCCAGTGCAGGATTTCAGATTCACACAAAGTTTTGGTAGGGGAGGCACTACTTTACTATCACTCAAAATGAGCTTTTTTCATTCAGCAATGCTTCTCTCTGCCCAGCTGCTGGAGATGTGACCATGACCTGAGCAGCTCACTGTCTAGTCAGGGCACCCCAGTGGGCAATGTAACATTCAGTGAGTAGGCTCTTCCCTCAGGGTGTTCTGTCTAGAATGATGTTCTCTGAGATGGCTGCTCATGCCTTCACCTCATTTGTGTCTTTACACTAGTACCACATTCTTATCAGGGTCTTTTCTGACCACCCCTTTAGCACTGCAACCCCTTTGCACTCTCTATCCCTTCCTACTTTATTTTCTGTATGTCACTTAGCACCAGCTACCATAGTGCACATGTCAGCTCATCTGTGGGCTCATATGAGAGCAGAGAAGTTAGTCTTTTCTGTTTACTGCCCTTAGCCCGGCACTTAGGAGAGTGCCAGGCTCATACCAGTTAAATAATGAACACTAGCTGAATTAATGGATTCACTTGGGTAATCTACTCAACCATACTGAATCTACTTTCCTATCCAGAAGATGGGGAATGTTGATGCATATATCATAGCGTGGTGAGGGTTACATGGGAATCATACCTATAAAGAGCTCAGCACAGTGCCTGGCACAGAGAAAGCACTCAGTGAGTGGTGCCAGTTATAACAGTAGTGATGGGGAGGATGGGGGCATTGGAACATAACTCACATTCCAGGCAGGGGAAACCCCTGGGATGCAGCAAGGGGAAGCAGAAGCTTCATCTGGAGCGACCTTTTGTGGTCTGCTGCATTTGTCCTGAAGTATATGAGAATCCAGAAAGAGGTTTTAATTTAGAGGAGAAGAGATCTAGTTCGTGCCTTAGAATGGTCACCATGAAAATGATATGGTACTGGCTGGCGTCTGTGGCTCAAAGGAGTAGGGCGCCAGCCCCATATGCCAGAGCTGGTGGGTTCAAACCCAGCCTCGACCAAAAACTGCACACACACACACAAAATGATATGGTACCAGAGAGCCCAATAAGGATCTGGTTGCAGGAATCTCTGCAGTCTGTGGAAGGGTAGAGTTGGGTGGAAGGAGAGGAAGAAGCCACCTGGGAAGGCAATGTGCTCAGGCTGCTGGGTTTGAATACTGGTATGATGACTGCTAGCTGGTCAACCTTGGGCAGACTGCTCAACTTCTCTGTGCCTCACATTCTATAAGATGTAGGTAATAATATCTACATGATCACTGAGAGGCTTAATCAGGTTTATTTTATGTCAATAAACCAGAGGTCCTGAATATACATAATATAATTACTAATGTATTTGGTATTATGTACTATCTTACTGTTTCTTTGGTATTTGTCACGCCTATTTTATATTTATTTTTCTCTTTTAGATAATACCAAATATTTTTTGAATTTCTAATTTTCTATGTGTTTGTTATTTTTTTATTATTATTTTAGTGGTTATCCTTGTGATTTTAACATGCATTTTTTTATTTAGGAATCTAAAAAAATTAATGTTTATTCCCATTTTCAGGACAGTTTATTCCATTTACTCCTTTCCACCAATTCTAACAAATGAACGAATTTGTTGTCACACATTCTGTGTTCATTTAATCTCAACATTATTGCTAGTGTTGAATAGTCAGTGTTCACTTAGATTTATACATACATCTCCTTTTCATTGTTCTTCATTTCTTCCTCTGTTTGTTTATTTCTGGGATTGTTTTCATTTGGACTGAAGAACTCCCCTTAGTATTCCTTTTTAAGTCTATACCAATCATGCATTCTCTCAGATTTTATTTCATTGAAAATATCTATATTTTGCCTTTATTTAAAAAAGTTTATTCATTTATTTTTGTTTGTTTTTGCCTTCATTTTTGAAGGATATTTTCACTGGGAATTACTCTGCTGTGAGTTATTTTATTTCATTTATTTTCCATGGTCTTCTGCCTTTCATTGTAAGTCAGTTATCAGTCTTCTTTCTGTCCCTTTGAAGGTGTAGGTTCTTTTCTTTTATCTGAATGCTTTGAAGAACCTTCTTTTTGTTTTTCTTCAGTGTTATTATGATGGGCCTAGATGTGGTTTTTGGTTGTTTTGTTTTTATTCTTCATTTTGTAAATCAGACTTGGACTCTTCTTAGCCATTACTGCTTTAAATATTGCTTCTGATTTATTTTTCTATTCTCTTTGAAGACTCCAACTTCAAGTATTTAAAACCAAGCCTCAAATGTCTCTTTCACTCCTTTTTGTAATTTCTATTTTTTTTGATCCCCATCCTTCAGTCTGGATATTTTCTGCTGAATGAATTCTCTTTGCTGCTGTTTCTAGTCTTGCCAGATGAAGAACATCTCAGATGTTGAACTTCAGATAAACAATGAATAATTTTTTTTTTTTAAGTGTTAAGTATGTCCAAATTTTTGAGACAGAACTTGGCTGTGTCACCCTGGCTAGAGTGCAGTTGTGTCATTTTAGCTTATGGCAACCTTCAGCCCCTGGACTCAAGTGATCCTCCTGCTTTATTCTACTTAATAGCTGGGTCTAGAGCTGTGTGCCACCACTCCTGGCTAATTTTTCTATTTTTTAATAGAGATGAGGTCTTGCTTTTGCTCAGGTTGGTCAAGCAATCCTCCTCACCTTGGCCTTCAGAGTGCTAGGATTATAGGCATGAGCCACTGCACCCAGCCATGTCCAAAATTTTGAATGAGCATACTTAACACTAACTTTAAAAAATTATTTGTTGTTGGGTAGTGCCTGTGGCTCAAAGGAGTAGGGCGTCAGCCCCATATGCTGGAGGTGGCGGGTTGAAACCCAGCCCCGGCCAAAAACTGCAAAAATTATTTGTTGTTTATCTGAAATTTTAATTTAACTGAGTGTCCTTTATTTTTATTTGCCATATCTGTCAACCCTATCTCTGTCTGATTTTCTGTGAAACCCATCTAATTATATTCTTAATTTTGATTATTTTTCATTTCTATAATTTGTATTGGGTTCTTGATAGATTCTAGGTCTCTGGTGAAATTCTTCATTTGGTTGTCTATTTTCTTAAACAAATTATTTATTTATTTTTGAGACAGAGCCTCAAGCTG
This sequence comes from Perodicticus potto, assembly GCA_963574655.1. Taxonomy (NCBI): domain Eukaryota; kingdom Metazoa; phylum Chordata; class Mammalia; order Primates; family Lorisidae; genus Perodicticus; species Perodicticus potto. The sequence continues at coordinate 26,406 of CAUYRH010074575.1, forward strand.
TCACCTTGGATAGAGTGCTGTGGCATCACAGCTCACAGCAACCTCCAATTCCTGGGCTCAAGCAAGTCTCCTGCCTCTGCCTCCCAAGTAGCTGGGACTACAGGCGCCCGCCACAATGCTCGGCCATTTTTTAGTTGCAACCGTCATTGTTGTTTGGTGGGCCCAGGCTGGATTCGAAC
>CAUYRH010074577.1:0-25721 GCA_963574655.1 Perodicticus potto
GTATACATCATTAATTGTCTTCATATCAAAATTGAGTACATAGGATTCATGCTTCTCTATTTTTGTGATGCTTTACTAAGAATAATGTATTCCATTTCCAACCAAGTTAATTCAAAGGATGTAAAGTCTCCATCTTTTTAATGGCTGAATAGTATTAATGACCTAGTACACAGTGGGGGGTGGGGGAAGGGAGAGCATAGATTGAGAGAGAGGATGGGGTGGAGAAAAAGGGAAGAGGAGAGTATAGAGAGGGGGGAAGGGAAGGAGGGAGAGGGGTAGAATAAGGGGAGAGAAGAGAAGGGGAAGGAGGGAGGGGGTGGGAGAAAGGGAAAGAAGAAGGTGGGTAGGAGAAGGGGAGAGCAGAAAGAGGGAAGGAGGGAGGGGGTGGGGGAAAGACAAGGAGAAAGGGGGGTGGGAGAAGGAGAGAGCAGAGAGAGGGAAGGAGGGAGGGGGTGGGGGTCTCAGAGTGGGACACATCTTTGGGGTGCAAGACACAATTATAAGAGGGACTTTACCTAACAAATGCAATCAGTGTAACCTGGTTTCTTGTACCCTCAATGAATCCCCAACAATTAAAAAAAAAAAAGAAATTGTTAGAAATCAGATATTATCAAGTAATTGCGAAATTGAAGTTGCACAGCCCAAAGAAATGTATAGGCAGCAAGAGCAACGACAAAAAGGAGGAAGAGGTGCTGCAGCCAGGGGATGAGGGGATCCCAGGAGTAGAGGCCAAGGTCGGGGCCAAAACTGGAACCAAGGATTTAATACTATTATGATCAAGGATATGGAAATTGCAATATTGCCAATGGTGATAATCAAAAATGCAGTGACTATGGCAGATCATACTGGGTTGCGTTTATGGGAGCTATGGCTATGGACAGAGATATGCAGGCTACAGCGGCCAGACAACAAGGCGTCTTGAGGCAGTAGCAATTACCAGCACAATTACCAGCCATACTACACGAGGACATTGGAGAAAACAGAAGGAAATGATAACATAACCCATCTTGCAAGATCACATTGAGGATTGGTCTTCTGTTGATCTAAGATGATTATTTTGTGAAAGACTTTCTAGGGTATAGGACACAACAGTGTCCAACTGTATATGGCTGGCAATTAGTTTTCTTCAGTTTTACTTCTTCTTTTGCTATCTGTGTTATGACTCAGTGTGGGTTTGTGTTTATATACATTTTATTTGTATGATTTCACGTTAAACCTCAATAAATGCTTTCTTATGTGATGGTTTAAGAAAAAAATGAAGGACATTCAGACATATGGCCACATCATGGAAAACTATGATCACTTATGCTAAGTGATATTAGCCCATCCCAAAAGGATCTGATTCCATTTAAATCAGGTAGTAGTCAAATTCACAGACAGAAAGTAGAATGGTGCCTGCCAGCGAAAGAAGACGGAGAACTAGGGAACCATTGTTTAATAAGTATGGAGCTTCAGTTTAGAAATATAACAATGTGCTAGAGATGGATGGTGTGAGAGTTGTACAGCAATGGGATATACTTAATGCCACAGAACTGCACACTTAAAAATTGTTAAAATGGTAAATGTTATATTATGTATGTTTCACTACAATAAAAAACAATAAAATTAAATAGAGTAAGATGTAAAAAAATTAAAGCATATTTTAAACAAATATCTGTTTGCTCATAAATCTTAAATATTTATTTTTCAAAGAGAAATAAGAGCTAATTTTCCCTGCAGGAATTCTGAGATTTGTATAGATGTATGAAGGACTTAGTTCTGAAAGATTTACTTTAACATTCTAGAAACTGTCAGTTTTCACAAAGATATATTTGTTTTTTATTAGTAATGTTTGCCAATTTTTCTCAATTCTGTCTTGTAGATTTCTTGTCATTATATACGAGTATCACTTGGTAAAAATAAACTCCTATCAGGGCTTTCAAGTTCTATTCTTGACTTCTTTTCCAATATCTTCCCCCCACCAATGCTAACTAGATTATTCTTCACCACTTTCTTCATCATAATATTATCCTACTCAAAACCAAAAACCTTTTCTAACACTTGTATAATTGAACCAAAATTTACAAAACTTGAACTACCTTACAATCTATACAACAAATGTTATTTTATTGAACAGTAGTTATAGTCTTTTTACACTTCAAAATTATACAAAATTTGTTTCCATTACGCAGCCGTAAAGAAAGATGGTGACTTTTCCTCTTTCATATCTACATGGATGGAGCTGGATCAGGTTCTCCTTAGCAAAGTGTCTCTAGAATGGAAGAAAAAGTATCCAATGTATACATCCTATTATGAGGCAAATTTATATCTTTCAAGTGTAGGCTACAGCCTACTTATTGCACAAGAAGATAGGGAAAGGGGAGAGGGAGGGAAGGGGGAGTGAGGATAGAGGGCAGGATCACACCTGTGGTACATAGTTGAAGGGTTAGGAGAAAACTTCTAAATACGGATCAAAATTGTTCTCACAAAGTAATGAGAAAGTCTCTTGAATGTTATCGCAATCAGGTTGATGAAAATATCTCTGATTGTATCTGAAGCCCGTACACTGTACCCCATGAATGAATTATTTTACAAATCTATGTTTAAATAAAAAAAAAAAATAATAATAAAAAAAAACAAAGCAGGAGGAATCAGGCTAGCAGAACTCAGACTATACTATAAATTGATAGTGATCAAAACAGCATGGTACTGGCACAAAAACAGAGAGGTAGATGTATGGAACAGAATAGAGAAGCAAGAGATGACTCCAGCTACCTACCGTTATTTGATCTTTGACAAGCCAATTAAAAACATTCGGTGGGAAAAGATTCCCTATTTAACAAATGGTGCTGGATGAACTGGCTAGCGACTTATAGAAGACTGAAACTGAACCCACACCTTTTACGATTAACTAAGACAGACTCTCAGTGGATTAAAGATTTAAACTTAAGACTTGAAACTATAAAAATACTAGAAGAAAGTGCAGGGAAAACTCTTGAATGAATCGGCCTCAGTGAATATTTTATGAGGAGGACTCCCTGGGCAATTGAAGCAGCATCAAAAAGACACTACTGGGACCTGATCAAACTAAAATGCTGCTGTACAACCAAGTACACAGTAAGTAAAGCAAGCAGACCACCCTCAGAATTGGAGAAGATATTTGCAGGTTATGCCTCTGACAAAGGTTTAATAACCAGAATCCACAGAGAACTCAAATGTATTAGCAAGAAAAGAACAAGTGTCCCATCTCAGGGTGGTCAAGGGACTTGAAGAGAAACTTCTCTGAAGAAGATAGGTGTACAGCCTACAGACACATGAAAAATGCTCATCATCCTTAATTATCAGAGAAATGCAAATCAAACTACTCCAAGATATCATCTAACTCCAGTAAGATTAGCCCACATCACAAAATCCCCAAAACAGAGATGTTGGTGTGGATGTGGAGAAAAGGGAACACTTCTACATAGCTGGTGGGAATGCAAACTAATACATTCCTTTTGGAAAGATGTTTGGAGATTACTTAGAGATCTAAAAATTGACCTGCCATTCGATTGTACAATTCCTCTACTAGGTATATATCCGGAAGACCAAAAATCACATTATAACAAAGATATTTGTACCAGAATGTTTATTGTAGCCCAATTCATAATTGCTAAGTCATGGAAGGAGCCCAAGAGTCCACTGACCCACAAATGGATTAATAAACTGTGATATATGTACACCATGGAATATTATGCAGCCTTAAAGAAAGATGGAGACTTTATCTCTTTCATGTTTACATGGCTGGAGCTGGAACATATTCTTCTTAGCAAAATATCTCACGAATGGAAGAAAAAGTATCCAATGTACTCAGCCCTACTATGAAACTAATTTATAGCTTTCATATGAAGGCTAAAACCCAATTATAGCACAAGAATATGGGGAAAGGGGCAAAGGAGGGGAAGGGAGAGAGAGGATGGGTGGAGGGAGGGTAATCGGTGGGCCACACTTATGGTGCATCTTAGAAGGGTACAGGTGAAACTTACTAAATGCAGAATATAAAGGTCTTAACACAATAACTAAGAAAATACAATGAATAGTATGTTAACCAGTTTGATGAAAATATTTCAGATTATATATGAAACCAGCACACTGTACCCCATGATTGTATTTATGTACACAGTTAGGATTTAATAAATAAAAAAATAACAAAATAAAAGCAAGGGAAAATTGGAAAAATTCATAGTATAATGTTAAGTGAAAAAAAGCAAAACAAAATTATACTTATATCTATATCATTTTGTTTAAAATAAATAATCCCTATATTTCATTATTTTGATTATGATTTTCTAGTTTATATATATGAAGTCCAATAAAATGCCAAATGTGTTATGGGAATTTGAGTGATATTTTAACTTCACAATTTTCTGCATTTTTCAAGCATTTATATAGTAAGCCACATTTTTAAAACTGGTAAAAATCTCATGAAAAAGCTTTAACTAGATGTGCTGAATAGAACCTAAAGAAAATCTTGGACAAATGCTTTTGGAAACATGGCAAAGATTTTAACAAAGGAATAAGAAGACTTACTAGTACACTTGTTCAGGAAGTGAGAGATTAAAGCCCAGGAGATAGCCTTATAAAGGTTATAATTCCAATACCGAATCAAGGCAATAAATCTCCGGAAAGAAGGGGACCAATGATACTCCAGTTCTTTGTAACAGTTCACGTCCCAAAACTTGCCTGTTGTTAGCTACGTGAGTCCCTTCACTGGCCAAAGGAAACAATGGTCAAGTCATTGGGAATAATTCTATTGTTGGTTGTGATTTAAATTAAATATAAAACAAGGGGAAATGCCCAGTCTACATGAAACTTTCCCTCCATCAGTCAGGGCTATGTTTTCTAATGGTGGTTTGATTCTCTGGTAGTATCTTATCCCCAAAATGAATTTATGGAAAATTATTTTTAGATATGAAATGAAACTTAATCTCATAGAAACTCCAACCTAGTTGGAATTGTTGATATTTTGTTATTGATCTTTCACATTTGGTCCTTTTACATTGCAGGGGTTCACTTGTGGGGCAGGTGCTAGTGAGCAGATCCATGGGGCCCTTTGTTTCATATGTACAAGAGCTGGGATGGGGAATATTTTCTTAGGCAATGGAACATGGTTGGAGAGAGGGTTGGTAGTGACATCGGAACAACTTGGTTTTAGTCTTGGTTCTGTCACTCTCTAGCTTTGTGATTCTGGGCCAGTCACTCAAGGTTTCTGAGTCTCATTCACCTTATTTGTAAAATGGGAATAATAGTGAGAACCATGTCATAGAATTGTTGCGAACATTTAACTAGATAACAATCATAAAGAACTTAGTGTGACTTGGCACTTGTACAAATGTTGACTATTATTATATAAGCTGAATACAGACCACTAACCTTTGTGAGATATTCAAGTATATATATATCAATTCATAAAGAAAGCCCACCAGGTTAATTGTCCTTTCTACATACTCCAATTTTCAGCAAATTCCTTTCTCTGACTCTAGGTATTGTAATAGTACTTTTAGATCAAGACCATTCTATTGGTCTTGACCATTCCTATGCTTGAAGAAAATCAGAAAATCCTGCAGGCTGTCTGGACCATATCTTCTTGATATGTAGCTCAGGTTGATAGGGGGACCTAGAAAGCCAGTCAGGAATAGGAAAATCCAGAAAATGAGAGCGAGGCAACTACTGATGAGGCTCAAAACCAAGCAAACCAACCAAATTCAGCTTGAGTTTGTCACCAGACAAGGGAAACAATGACAAAGGGCTGGAGGTCAGACAACAGGAAGATAATTAGGGCACAAGGCAGTGCTGGGAGCTAAGCTAGAGCTTCTAAATTCAACTGAAGATCCATAGCTGGATGCTTTGATTATTGTTTACCAACTGGTTAATTTGAGGGCCCTAATTTTGGAGTGAAATCCCCCTTTTGAAGACTCAGGTTGAAATTGTTTTTGAAAGAAAAAGAAAATCAAGTTAATAACTATGATAATAATCCAGTAGCCTTTATAAAACTTTTGATCATCTGCTTATGTGTTGCTGAGGCCCACATGATCATAGATGTGAAATGGTTAAGAGGTGAAATTCCAAGCTCCTGGTCTCTGCAAAGGTGAAATACAATCAATGGCATTATGCATAAGCATTATAGAGTTTTTTTTTTTTTTTTGAGACACAGCCTCAAGCTGTCACCCTGGATAGAGTGCTGTGGCATCATAGCTCACAGCAACCTCCAATTCCTGGGCTCAAGCAAGCCTCCTGCCTCTGCCTCCCAAGTAGCTGGGACTATAGGCACCCACCACAATGCTCGGCCATTTTTTGGTTGCAGCCGTCATTGTTGCTTGGTGGGCCCGGGCTGGATTCAAACCCGCTAGCTCAGGTGTATGTGGCTGGCGCCTTAGCCCATTGAGCCACAGGTGCCAAGCTATTTATAGAGTTTTTATTCTATCCATCTCACACTAAACTGGGGGTTGCCTTTTTTCCCCTGAAAATGGCAAATGGCTTTGTATACTTACTCATCCCTTCAATACCTGAGCAAGACATCTTTTGACTCTGAGAAGCCAAAGTGCCACCAGGGAGCAGGAGAGGGAACATAGTCCTAGTTCAAAATATGTTTATTCCTAATATGAAAATATCTGCAGATAGATATTTTTAAAGTATATTAGAAGAAGTGTAGTTAATTTTCTGTGGTTTTTATGGACTTGGAGTTTTGACTTATAGAGATATCAGGAATTTCAAGGATCTTAGTGGTAAAGGTCATTGTAGAAGACTAAACTTATTTACATAGGCCAAAATGATATAAAAAGTAAATAAAATGCAAAATTCAATCAAAACCTAAAAGGTTTAACAAGGAAAATCAAATTAAGCAGTGGCAACAACTTTATATCTCTTGTTGAAAATCAAGGATTGTTTGGTTTCCATCCCCTGGTCTACCAGCCTGTCCCTGTACCCATATAAACTGCCTTTCCATCTATTAAAACAAAACTGTCCTTGCACCTTCCTAAGACCTATACATCCTCTTCCCTCTCACCTCCTTAGGGACTGTACTGCTCTTGTGCCTTACTTGAGTCTCTTCTGCTCTTTCTTCTTTTTCCAAAAGACTAAAGTGATGCTGGAATAGCTTCTATAAAAAAACAAAAACAACCAAAAAGCAAAGGAAAAACACAAAATAACCCCACTATGCTTGAGCCCATTTTCATCACCATGTATCATTTTTTGCTCCTCTTGACAGTAGACATCTAAAGAGTTGTATACATTCTGAGTCTTCCCTTCCCCGCTGTCTCCTCACTGTAACTTGCCCCAGTCAGGCTTCTTTCCCATTGCTATGCTTCACTTCTGATCCTCAGCACATCAAATTCAGTAGTCTCATATCTGCCTAATGTTTCTTGCCTCCCAGTAGCTCACTCCTGACTTCAAACTGAGTTTCTTTTGGGGAACAAATTCTTCTCTTGATTCCTATGACATCATATTCTTTTGTTTCTTTTTCCTCCTCCTTCTGTACATTAGATGATGAGCTGCTCCGGGACTCAATTCAGAGGTCCTGTTCACTTCTGTATCTATATTTTCCCTGTAGGGAATATATTCCATTGAGTCACTTGACTTAAACATCACACAACATGAAGGAATCCCAAATTTATCTCCCCACATTAATCTTTCCTCAGGGTACCAGACTCATTTAACCAATTGTCTGTCTACTAAATATGTTCACTTTAATGTCTTATCATAAACATCTCAAACTACCCAGTCTACAGGGAACTCTTGATCACTTAATTTTAATTCTTCCCTAAGTTTTTAAAAACGAAATTAGTAGTACCTTTCTTAAACCATTTACTCAGGCCAGAAATTTAGGAATTATTATTGCTTCCTCTTTCTCTGTACCAAATCCAATACAAACCCAATCCAGCAGCAATTGCTGTTGGTTTCACCTTAAAAATATACTCAGGAAAACGTATTCTCACCACCTCCACTACCATCTTGGTCCAATTTACCAACACGTCACCTGGACTGTAATGTCCTCCTGGCTGGCTGTCCTTCTTCCTCTCTGGTTCACATCAGCCTCTTTTATACTCAGTAGAAAGCCTTTTAAAAAGCAAGTCAGTTTATGTCAGTCTCTTTCTCAAAACTCACTCCTTTCCATTTTGCTTCAAACAAAACTCTAAATCCTTTCTCTGACGTACATGGTCCTATATGAATTTGCTCCATTTTGCTGCTGTTATTTCTTACTATTTTCCCCAATGCACAGCAGACTTTACCCTATACTTAGCTTTCTTGTTGCTGGACATTCCCTGCTTGTTTTCCCTCTGAGACTTTTACACCTGCTGTTCTTTCTCTCTTCCTGAAGGACTCTTGCCTGTCCTTCATCAATGATGAATGCTGTCATCATTCACATTCTTGCTCCAAGTGCTGCTTCAGAAAGCATTTTCCAAGCTATTCTACACAAAATGGCAGCATGTATCATCAATTCATATTATCTACTATATGTATTGGTTTACTTTTCTGTTTCTTCAGCTAGATGTAACTCCATGAATACAGGGCCATTATCTGATTCCTCCTCATAGCCCTTGTATTTTGAATGTCTGGTACATAGAAGGAGCACTAATAACTCTTGACAAGGATAAGCAAAGGGAGCGCATACTCTTGCATATATAGCTGACTTTCTCTTTTTTAGGGGAGAAACACTCCTGAAATGTTTAGTGTAATTCTCTGTCCTACCCCCCAAAAACTGGGTGAACTTCATACAGAATAAAAGCCCATCTTGTTTTCCCTTTTCCCTTTTCCTTTTCAAGCATGCATTGAAATTAGCAGGTAGGTGACTGACAGATGACCAATTTCAGATGCAGAGAAAAAACCCACTGCCTTTTATAAGGCATCAGCCAAGTACAACTGTCTTTTCTTGTCCAGTAGCATTTACATCACCATTATCTCCCTCCTTGCATCTCATGTCCCCACCCCCTGCCCACAGCAGTTCATTTAGAAGTTGTAAGCCCACAGACACCAGTGCCAGGTGGCAGTGGCTGACAAACAGCAGGTATATTGCTCCAGGGCATCCTGTAATTTAATGTACCAGTAAAACATGTCTGCTGATTTATGGATTGATGGATCACAGGGACCACCTGGGTGTATATTGGAAAGGTAGCATCAGAATCTGTAAGAAAGACTGAAGCACCAACCAATATGCATTTACTAAGACACTGGAAGTCTTTGTGTTTGTTTCTACTCAAAACCAAAACAAAAGCAAACTCATGGACTTTAACAATGAAAGCGTGCAATGAAAGTTTTATGCAGATAGATAAAATCTCAAGTATCTTCTTATATGACTCTCTTTATGTCTCTATGAGGAGTCTAAAGTAGAACAATTAGGAAATTTGCCCACAGGCACAAACCAACAAAGAATGTCTCCTTTTGTGTTGGGTCTGGTACCAATCCCTGGACACCAGGGTACCTATCAAATGGCTGGCTTTCACTAGAATACCTTCCCATTGCACTTACATGTCCCTGAATCATTATTCCACACCCTTCCCCCATATTATTTGATGTAATTACTTTGACTTTGGATTCATTAACATAGGCTTTAACAAAGACACCATCTTTTCTATGAGATTTGTAACTAAAATCTTTAGCATGGCAACTTGGCATTTGCTTCAGACTCATAAGCAGAGATAGCTGTACTGAATTAATCTTTATAAATGATGTCAAGCCATCCCTTCATTTCCATGTAACTAGCTCAGAGCCAGTGCAGCATGGTGGTTGGCACACATAGCCTGCAGTCACATCCCAGGGCCCACCCGGTTGTCATGAGCTCTTACCAGCTTTGTGTTCTTAGGAAACATTGCCTTCCTATGTCTTAGTTTTCTTAGTTATAAAATAGGGGTAATAATGGCACTTACCTGGTGGGGTTTACCGAGATTAATTGAATAAATGAACATAACACATTTAGAACAATGCCTGGCATACACTAAGTGCCACACACATATTACCAAAAAAGGAAAATCTTTAGTGATCAAATACTCTCCAAGGGATCTTCATCCTATTATACCTAAGTATTTACTGCAAGGAATATGGCACATTTTATTGAGACTGACTTTCCCAGGATATAATATAACTAAGCAATAAACATTGTAATGGCTGAAATTTCCATAAGTTTGCAACAAAGAAATTCAATTATAAAATGAGTCTATTTCGTCTCCATTACCCAAACCAGAAGCACAGACATAAGGCAAAAGCAGAAATCGAGTCAGTGCGCTCATTATTTTAATATCTTAGAAAGTGTCTTTGAATAACTTGGGAAATAGAATCCTGTTTGATATATTGGAAACAATTTAAAAGTCTGCAGTAATAAATGCTTCAAAAATCATCATGAGATTCGTTTTAGTAATGGAATAATTTAACATTTGATAAATGCTGTGGCTACATTTAAATTCTCTCCAAGTAAGAGTTCAGCAAAATTGTAAACACAGACTTCATTTACAAAATTCCTTTGTTTCAAAGTTTAGTTTGTGAAAATAAGTTATAAGAAATCCCCCATTTTACAGAAATATCATAAGAAAAAATAAACTGAATCACAGAAAATCCAGAAATTTGTCTAAGTTCTCATTGTTTGTAAAAGAATTAGATCTGGGGCTTAGAAAGCCAAACCCATTTCTAAAGTACGATGAACAGATAACAGCCAGAATTATTGGCTTCAGATCTTCACTGTGTGACCTAAGTGAAGTTACTTAATCTCTCTGTGCCTCAATTTCCTTTTTTAGAACGTGAAGATAATAAAGAGCACTTACCAATAAAGGATTGTTATGAGAATTAAATGAGAATTTTTTACACACACGCTCACCACTTAGAATAGTATTTGGCACACAGACAGCACTCCATAAATCACAGTTGTCATTAATTAATGAATATATTTATATATATATATACACACATATATATACCACCAGAAATTTATTTTTCAAATAAATTAGGATGAAAGTGAAGAGGAAGAAGGATGAGGAGGAGGAGAAAAAATAGAAGGAGAAGGGGAAAAAGAGAAAAAAGAAGTCAGGAAGGAGGGAGAGAGGGAAGGAAGCTTGGCAGGATAACACAGTTTGTAAGTGATTGGCTTCCCCAGCAGTAGATCCTGTGAAAGTGACTAATTAAGAATGTACTCCCTGGCTTAACAAGGTGGCTCACACCTGTAATCCTGCACTCTGGGAGATTGAGGTGTGTGGATTGCCTAAGCTCACAAGTTTGAGACCAGCCTGAGCTAGAGTGAGACCCTGCCTCTAAAAAATAGCTGGGTGTTGTGGCAGGCATCTGTACTGGGGAGGCTGAGGAAGAGGATCGCTTGAGCCCAAGAGTTTGAGGTTCTTGTGAGTTATGATGGCACAGCATTCTACCCAGGGTGACAAAGTGTGACTCTGTCTCCCCCCAAATTAATTAATTAATTAATTAAAATTCCACTAGGATGAGTGAAGTTGGTCCTTGAAAATGAGGACAAAATGATAAAAAATAAATAAAAAAGAAAAAAGAATGTGCTGCCAGGAGACCCAGGGAAGGAAGGCTGAAGCAGGACCAAGGAGACTAGGGAGCTCGGCAAGGTCGTGACTCCAGGTAGGACCTCAGCCTTGCTCAGATTCTGCAGGGTAGCCCATGAGTCTAAGATGTGCCTCAGAGTTTTTCCCAACTCTGGCAAGAGCTTTTGTCCTCTTCTACCCGTTGGGCATTGGCTGACATGTCCTGGTGGTAATGTAACTTCCAGTGCCTGAAAGCCCTCTGTGCAAGCTAGAAAAACGCTATAGTAGCCCAAGGACAAGTCTTCAAATTCTCCTGCGTCATAGATGAGGTAGTTAAAAAGAAATACTCAACAAGCAGCTACAGAAATGTTGAAAAAGCCCTACGGTACCTGACTGTGTCACATTTGGGTCTGCTGTGTGGAGTGTGCCCCATCACTGCTCCAACTGAACTGGTGACCGACCGTAGCTTGCAGGCTAGCGAGGCTGAAGGGCAGAGAGAGTGAAGGCCCACACAGAAGGCCAGTGGGAGTGGACGCACTCACATTCTCGGCACAGCGTTTCTTAACCCCAAGCCTCTTTAGACCTTCCACAAATAGTCATTGGAGTGATTTAAATGGCCTCATGATCTATCAGAACAGTAAGAAACCAATGTGTTGTTTGATTTTCAATTGGGAGTTTTAGTTGATTCCATTTTCCCATTTTTTTTTAATGAGCTCAGTGAAAGAGTGATGTTAATTTTGTCTTGTGTATAACATGTATAACATTTCACTAGATGATCTGAGTCACACTCCTCACACTCTACATAGTAACAGAACTCATTCAATTCGCGTGTTTTGATATTTAGGAAGTGGCATCTATATTTATATATTACTATGTATATATAAATACATATGTGTATAGATATAAATATACGTGCATCTACATACTTTTCATTTGCATACACATACACAGATATATGCAGAGATGTATCACAGGCCACAGTGCAATTCAAGATGAGATTTTTGGATTCAGTTTTGGTTACCAAGCTGCTTATCAGATTAAAAATGCATAATGATCTATACTCTTAACATTCCTAACCTAACCTAGACCATCACTAGGCAAATTCAAAGAGCAAATAGTCTTTTTCTTTATGTTTGAGAGCTCTAAAATGTTAAGTCATAAAATAGCTAAGAAAATCTAGTTTTGATTTAAACTTTTGCCATCACCATTAAGATGAGATTAAGTTTAACTTCAGGGAAATCATATAAAGACATTAATATAAATGGTTCTATCATCAGGAGAGAAATGTTATGAATATGGTTGTAAATATAATATTAGAGTGGAAGGAGAAGACCCAGGTTGAAACCTCAACCGTGACACCTACCCATTACAGATGACTTGGGGCAACTCAAATTTTTTAGAGACTCAAAGAGATGATAACAATAAACATATTTTAATATAGTTATTAGAATTAACTGAGATGATATATGAGAAAGCACTGTTTGAACTGTCAAGTGCTACTGTAAATGTTTAGTAGCTAGCCATAGTCATAATCAAGGATCATAGTAGCTAGCCATAGTCATAATCAAGGTCAAAGTAATAACAGAAATGGAGGACATCCAGCTCCCAGTGGTAACTCACATTCTTCAGGTGAGAGCTCTGATATGGGTAAATATCTTCATTCTAAATCTAAAGAGACACAGCATCACATATCTTTAACAATTTATAATGAAAAAAAATCTTAAAAAATTTGTGTTATTTGTAGCATTTCTATTATTTTATGCCTTGTTACTTCTGGAATGCTGCAATAATTATCTTGGTAATGGCAGGACTTGTGTCTATTTTTTCTTAACCAAGGAAACACATTTTGGAGGCATGGCACTCTCAGTACACTTTTAACTAATTTATCCTGATGTATGCAAATGCTCTTTTTACTTGCTGTACCTGACCCAGACAGCAGAAAATTTTGGTGATAGTTTCCTGATATTTTGGTACTGTGGGGATCTTCTTTTTTGAAATTGACTTCATTGCACAAGTTTCAAAACACTAAGAATTCAAGGACTTTCAGTCATTCTCTAAACTTCTATGAAACCCATTACCTACAACCAGTCTTGCCTTGCTAATTTTCTCCATCTGAATCCAGAATAACTCATATCCACATACATTTGGGAAGGTTTGTTAGCCTCTTTAAGCTTTGGTGTCCTCTTAAATAATCATGAGAGTATAGCATGCACCTCTCAGGCTTAGAGGTTATCAATGGAAGGGCACACAGCAGGCATTTAATAAATGTTTCTTCTTTTTCTTCCTCCTCCTCATCCTTTTCTTCCCCTTCATTATGGGTGTTTATTTTTAGCAACTCTAGCACCTCACACTTTATTTGTTTACTTATTTTAAACTTGATATTAAAACCTGTTATATCCTAAAATTAAAAGTACTGTTTGATACTGGGCTTATGACCTAGCTACCCACTAGGCTGAGGGTCAAGGGGCCCCTTCACTTATTCTAAAGGCAACAATGAATGTTGCCCTTGAAGGTTGAGAGCCTTCCTTCAAAGGGTAGTTAGAGTGATAAGGTCATGAACATTTCTCTTTACATGCCCAGGGTCCTTGAAAAGGGTTACAGTGTCAGACAAATTATGAGAAAACTGCTTGACAACACCAGTTGAATGGATTATTCCATCCATCTATCTTACATCAACTGTCACTCATCACTGTCGGAGTGTGGGTTGTCAGTTTAACCCTGAACCATATGCTACTCAGGTTAAAATAACAGAACCCATTGAGATCAATAAATGAAGATGTTTATCATAAGTTGGGAAGGAGAAAGATTTAGAGGACTGTTCTCTGCTTCTTATAATGTTAGTTATGAAGAAATGTATAGATAAGCACATTGCCATGGACTCACAACATTTCTAATCTCAAAAGATGTGACCACTTTTATTCATCTTATATGCCTATTTCTTAGAGATCTTCATGTCCTTCTACTTTCATATCAGGAAGGGCAAAAATAAAACATCTGCCTTGTACAATTTCTCAGGTGTAAAACAAACAGACCATGGGTTTTGGAGTTGGAGTCTTGGGTTTGAATCTTGCCTTGTCCAAATCTTGCATAATTCTAGAAAAATCAACTAACTCCTCTGATCTTTATTTTATCATTTGCCATGATAGGGATTATATTAAATGAAGACTTGTGTGAGTTAAATGAGATTATTCATATCAAAGTGTCTAATATATTTCTAGCACTTACATGAGAGAAACAGTAAATGCTAACAGTCTCCTCGTGTCCCATTAATTCTGCTTCTAGAAAATGCTCATAGGTGACTACTATGTTCTGGGGAAATGAAGATTATTTTCAACATTTTTATAACACTTAATGATCACACAGATATTAGAGAAACAATAATAATATGTGGCTAAATAACCGTAATTAACTCCTATAAGTGACATCCACTGAAGGTTAAGTACATTGGCAGATTTTTCCAGTTGGACATTCTGTTTGAGTGTGAAATGAATTGGAGAGTATCACAATATTCAGCACATACTGCACATATTCAGAGTGGTAGAATGTTTGAGTGTGACTAAGGAGTATAAGGAGAAGCCAGGTTTGAGAGGTTGGCTGGGCCCCATCCAGAAAACACGGTAACACTGGTGGTCTGAAAAGACAGCACTGGAAAAAAGACAGAGAACAGTCTGGGAGAGATGGCATGGCTAGCAGCCATTGCAAATGAGCAGGTATTGATAACAGAGCCTTGTTCAAAAGCCAAAGGAAGGCATGGACCTGAGATAATAAGGGGTTAAATGATACAGCATCTGCTATAAAAGAGAAGTGCTAAACATGGGTCTGGCTTAGGGAAACGAACACATCGTGGTTAGAGGTGCCCCTTAACTGAAGCATGGCTCACAGGAGGAGAGCATGGCAGAGTCAGGAGAGACACTTTCAGGAAATTGTACTGCTGGTGCATGTATCCAGTAGGGCACAGGGGATATATTTATACGGAGTCAAGGAGACATACCTGAAAAACAACTACACAGTATTTTCAAAACAAAAAAGTTGTGATTAATAAGTGTAGTGGCTCATACCTGTAATCTCAGCATTTTTGGAGGGTGAGGTGGGAGGATTACATGAGACCAGGACTTTGAGACCAGGCTGGGCAATATAGGGAGACCTCATCTCTATGAAAAATAAAAATAGCTGGATGTGGTGGCCCATTCCTGGAGTTCTAGCTACTCCAGGAGGCTGGGACAGGAGGATTACTTGAGCTCAGGAGTTGGAGGCTGCAGTGTATTTTTTCCTTCTAATTGGTTATACCAGGAATTATTTTCTTATAAGGAAAAAGTATAACTCAAAGGTGGCTTAATTGAAAATAGTGCATTTATTTGTTCTTATAACTGAAAAACCTAGGAATAAAACCCAGCTGGATCCAGAGGTTCAGATCTATGATTAAACTACAAATCTATCTCAAATCTCTCAGCTCTATTTTCTGTACTGGTGGCTTTCTTCTCAGGCAGTTTTATTCAAATGGGGGTAAAGACGGCCCTGGGTAGACTCATGCCCATGTAGTTCCGGCAACCACTGTCTCCAGTTTGACCTTCCATATCAGTCTCCCACTGGCTGCACCCTGATCTATGTGGAGGTGTTTATTAAAGTCCTGCTGCTCATACAGATGTTACTGCCATCTGAGCCTAATACAGAGGTGTGATCATCACATATTTTAAAGATAATGAGGTTCAAACATATCCAGTTCCAGTCTAGGTTCTCTGTTTATGAGCTACATGATTCATGCAAACTTTAATCTTAATTTCTTTTTTTCTTGATTTTTCTCATCTTAAAGAGGGAATAGACTGGGTACAGGAGCTCGTATTTGTAATCCTAGCACTTTGGTAGGCTGAAGTGGGAGGATGACTTGAGGCCAGGAGTTTGAGTCCAGCCTGGGTAACAAAGCAAGACCTCATCTCTACAAAAATTTCAATAATTAGGCAGGCATGTTGGCCTGTGCCTGTCCAGCTTCTCAGGAGGCTGAGGTGGGAGGATTGCTTGAGCCTAGGAGTTCTGGGTTGCAGCAAGCTGTGATCCTACCACTACACTCCAGCCTGTTGCAGCCTGAGTGACAGAACAAGACTGTCTCCTCCCACAAAAAAAAAAAAAAAGGTGAGAAAAATGCTACTGTTTTCCATTTTTGGAAATCTCTATGAAGTCTTTTTTATCAGAAGACAGACTGATTCCCATGTCTACTTCGCATTCAGTCTATTGCAAGATGCCATGTCACACAGACTCCAGAAACTCTGCTATACACTAGAGAAAAATGCTAAAGAGAGAGGCGGAAATTATTATATTGTGAAAAGTTTTCCCCTTACAAACAGCTTAAAAAGACTACTCCACAAGGGTCCTCAAATCATACTTTGAGAACTGCTGCTAGAAATTTAGGCCAAGATGGAGTGGAATTTTTCTAGATAGTAAAGAAAGATGAATGTGGAGTTTCTGGGAGGTGTATTCCTGAAGAGAAGTGAGAAGGGTTAGACAGTCTCTCAAAGACATGTAAGAAGGGTTATTATTAGGAAAAAAGGGCTTGGCAGCAAGCTTGGCCCTTAGAAGGCTCATGGCCAGTATGAAATTTCATATCATAAGGAGTGGTCAGTGGGTTTTAGGATAGTGATGTCTAATATTTAAGAACAGGCCTTATTATTCTGTGTTCTAAATCCACATAGTTACCAAAACCATGAGTTCATGTTTGTTGCAAAGCAAAAAGGAATGGTAGCCTTAGGAGTGAGAGTATTTTTAGCTATAGAAACTTTCAATGTCATAGGTTCACCAGATTTCCCACTGTGGTGAAACACTTTGGTATTCATCACAAGCACGTAATTAGAGGTTAAATATTTTTCTTTAAATGTTAAAAAAAAAAGGTGCTACCTAAGCAGCGGACACCTGGGTGTGAGGTAACCAGAAGTAGGATGTTGGATAGTGGAGTCAGGTCAGGCTGGATTGGGGAGGCCTTCTGGGAGCACTGTGCAAGGTCTCCTGAAGGTGAGAGAGCTGGGGATTGGCAAGGGAGCTGAGGAGAGTAACAGAGAGCTGTAATAGCTGCTGAGGGGTACTAATATTCCTTAGTGTTCTCTGGAGAGAAAGAGACAACAGGGAGAGAGTAGGAGAGATGGAGAGGGATGGGGGGAGGCATAATTTATTTTGAGGAATTGGCTCCCATGTTTGTGGGGCTGGCAAGTCTGAAATTTGTAGGGTAGCCTGACAGGCTGCAAACCTAGGAAGAGTCAATATTGCAGACTTGAGTCTGAAGGCGGAATTCCATCTTCCTTGAAGAAAACCAGTTTTGTAGGATTTTCAGCTGAGGGAGGGTTGCCTGGGACACCCTCCACCCCCACTGCCACATTTACATATTGAAGGAAAAGGTGAAGCTCCTGGTGATCTTGAGGGTTGATCATGGCCTGGAAAGGGGGCATGAAGATGATCTCCAGCACCTCCCCAAGTTTGGCAGCAGCTTCTTGAAACTGAATATGTCACTGGCAGGTAGTAAAGACTCACTTATTAGGTGGGCCTAACACCTCCCTTGCCCTGTTGGAGATCAGCTCCATCTCTGCCTCTGGTAGCCTTCGTCCCCTTTAACCACCCAGCTGAGAGTCAGTTGTGGCCTCAACATAGATCACTCCTTTCCCTCTCCCCTCTTTCCCCCTCCACGCCTATGTCTGCAGTCCCAGGCTTTGCTTTGCAAACGTGACACCTACCCACCAATTAGAGCACTTTCTCAAGCATTGAATGAAGTGGTGGGATTCAGGCTGACCAAGGGGCTGAGAGATGAGTCTTCAAATTCCCAGTGATCTAAACTCTCTGCTACTCAGTTCAATTTCCCTAAACGACACACCCCAGAACATCCAGGAGTCCCCTAGAGAGGACAGTGGGGGTCTGAGTGATACCCAGGGAGAGGGCCAGCAATGCAGGTCATTGCCAGTCACCCCATACCCTGGTCTCACCAAATGGAAAAATGAAAGAGTTTCAATTGGTTGGATGAGGCCTACTCTCATTATGAAGTGTGATCTACTTCAATCTAAGTTCACTGATTAAATGTTAATCACATCTAAAAAATACCTTCTCGGTAACACCAACATAGATGTTTTATCAGACAACTGTATTCCACAGCCCAGTGAATTTGACACACAAAATTAATCATCACAAGGTGTATTGATAGGGTGGACCAAGAACCGAGGACAATAAAGAAACATCAGGAAAATAAGGGCCGCTACGGGCCTGCAGCCCACTGTTGCTGTGTATGTATCACTGTGCCACATGGTTGCTGGGAGATTCTCAGCAATGTCTAGGAGCCTGGATGTGGGAGTGAAGAGGATGAAGCACCGGAATGCCCAGGGATGGGATTAAGGTCTGATAATGTAAGGAGTAACTGCTGATAGGGTATTTATGTAATCACTAGAGTCAGGGCATCAGAAAAGAAATGAGGCTGTAAGGTTCAATGCTACAATTTCCTCTTGAGGTTTGTGGGATCTGGCTGGCAGGAAAATAAGATGTCTCCATCAGGGAGGATGTAAGGGAAATTTCCAATGAGTTTGAGGATGTAAACAGGAGTTTCAGAAGGGGAAACTAAAATTTGTTAGAGTAGTGGGAGTTCTAGAATTTCTACACAGGAGAGGTTTGCGTATAAAAAGTATGCTGGAGGGAGGTGCATGTGGCTCAAAGGAGTAGGGCGCCGGCCCCATATGCCAGAGGTGGCGGGTTCAAACCCAACCCCGGCCAAAAACTGCAAAAACTGCAAAAAAAAATAAAAAAAATAAAAATAAAAATAAAAAGTATGCTGGAAACGAGGACTTGGAGACTGGTCTTGAAGCTGCATTTGTAGAATCAGTACCTTGTTGACTCAGAGTGAGACCTCTGTAATCTATCTCTTGGCTTCTCTGCTCAGTTGGACCCAGGTGGAGAAGGGGATGACAGAATGAAAGACCCATAGGGCTATTACTTTAGCTAACGAAGACAAGAGGTCTGTTGAAATGAGCTAGTGTCTAGGTTTCAAGAAAGTTTTTAGGACAGTGTTCGAATGGAATCACAGCTGATTAGCTCATGTTGTGGAGGGGACACTGACTCCTCATCTCTCAGCCTCTTGGTCAGCCTGAATCCCACCGCTTCACTCATTGTCAAGTGGCTAAGCTGAGTTAAACTCAGTAATTCATTCAATAAAAATTTATTGAGCACCTACTATGTGCTGGAACATGCTGGATTAGACATACAGATGTAATCATGGCAAAATTGGTTTCTGCATTGATAGTGTTTGCTCTTGACGAATATTCTTTTTTTTTTTTTTTCTTATTTCAGTCAAGTTCAGAGAGAAGCATGAAAACTTTAAAAAGGTATCGTGGCAACACCGTGCAGAGTTCAGACTTCATTCCTGGCACCTTGAGATGCTGTAGACAGGACACTTTCTGATTTCATAGCTCTATTAGTCTCTTTTAAGCAAGGTCGTCTATTGCCTCACCCTCGTCCTCACATCGTGCATCGGCTGTGCTCTCAGTGGCTCAGTAACAGGACACTGCACATGTGGCCCTTTTCCAATCAGAGCAAGGTTAACTGTGAGGATAACAGGTTTCACTGGGTTGGAATCTTGGCTTTATAATTAGAGGATCCCTCTGGGTAATGGTTTGGGCACAGATTGTATTAGCCAACATGCTTTTAGGTGAACTGGCGCAAGACAAAGGAAAAGCCAGCCCTCAGGATGAATATGAGAGAAAGCAACATGGTGCATGGTGGCTAATTCAATAAATAGACTCAGGTACGTGATACACCTTAGGGTGTTTATATAGAGAAGAAAAATGAAACTCGGGTCTCATGAGAACTGAAGTAACAATTACCAGCACTGTTTCACTGATGCTTCTTCCTGCTCTATTTCCTTCCCCTGTCCACATTTAAAGGTCTTACTTATTTCCTTTTTATTTCTGCAGAGAGAAATGCTTCAAAATCTTCCAAAGGCATCTGTCCACCAGCGTCAGAGCAGGGTGGCCTATTGAGTCCCTCTTACCAGCATTGGCCAAGAAGGCACGTGAGGCCCAAAGCAAGTAACTCCTTCCCAGGCCCTTCAGGAAACAGTCCATTCC
Organism: Perodicticus potto; assembly: GCA_963574655.1. Taxonomy (NCBI): domain Eukaryota; kingdom Metazoa; phylum Chordata; class Mammalia; order Primates; family Lorisidae; genus Perodicticus; species Perodicticus potto. The sequence goes on from CAUYRH010074577.1 coordinate 20,567, forward strand.
ATGAGATTCTTCAGGCATAATCTTTACACTCTTTTGCCCTTCATCATGATTCTATTGTCAACCATGTGGGTTCAGCTGTTAACTGTTCACTTAAAAAAAAAGATCTCTCCCCCATCCTCATTTTCTCTAGTAACAGCCTAACAAACAAATAGCACCTGCCGTTGCTTGCAGAGAAAAATACGAGAAAATAGAAAACTACAGGCACAAAGCATGAGAATCCCCCTAATGCCTGGTGACTGATCTTGTTAGTAGGCACAGTGCATCCTCATATTTTTTCCAGAATCTTAGATCTCTCCACTGAATAACCACAAACACACAAACACAAAAGCATGTTGGAGCAGGCTACATGTGCCCCTCTACCCTCTGCCTGGAGCTTGATTGTCAGTCTCATACACAAACCCAGACAATGCTCTCAATAGGCGTCTTTTGGGGAGACAATTACAGAAAGCATGATAACGGGATTTGTCACCCTGATGTGGCCGCTGTTTCAGCAAGTGTTTCAATAATGAAAGAAAGTTTTACTAATTGTAAATGTGAATGAATTTCAGCTGTCTCTTCTTAAAAAAATTCTTTTGGAAGAAAGCCAATTAAGATCATCTGTCTAATGCATCTATTCACCCCCACTGCAACAATATGTCAGTTACAATAGATGTCTAATAAACTCAGACTCCTCAGGACAGGGTGCTGAGCATGCTGAAATAGGGGACAGAGCAAAGCTTCTACCTGAAAAATGTCTGGAAGTGGCTGATGGTAACTTCTGTCAAATTTTATTTTCATTCCCTAGGGTGTTGGAGATGGGGGCATTTACAGTACACCACCCACCAAGGTGGAGTGAGTTTCTAAACACTATAGTATCCTATCCACTATAGTTTCTAAACACTATAGCAAGTCTCTCTCCTACTTGTGGCTTGGTACACTAATCATCATCTTTCCAGGGAACTTTGAAAGCTAATTGTCAAAATCTGTGGCCTGGCTACTAGGTGCATGCTACCTTACCTCCAGAGGGGAAGCATTTATGTTAAGGAGAATGCACAAGTGCCTCTAGGAACTGGAGCATAGGCGATCATGCTGGTAAACTCTCCTTGGAGGAAAAATCTTCATACCTCTTGAGGGATCGAGTCATTGTGAGGAAGTTTTTTCCTAGAAAGAGACTGCCTGAAGTTACCAGAACTGGCTCAGAAGCAGTGGACTAAATATGTAGCACATCATTTCCTTTTCCAAAGATGGATACACACAGTGGCTTCCAAATCACACACATACCTCAGAGGTGACATCTTCCCCCATGCACACTAGAAAAATTAATTGTACAGAAACTCCTGGGAAGATTATAAAGGAAGGTTATCACTTTCTGTTAGCTTAACATTCAACCTATCCTAGTTCCATGAGCTACCAATGTTGTCTCAATTCCAGATCAATCTACTATGTGACCAATTAGCATCTCATAGGTCATGTGCCTCTGCCTTCTGCATGCTTTGAAGGGGCCATTGTGTAACTGTGGTTTCTGTATGTAAAGCCTCTTCCCTCACACGCATGGGACTTTGTCTCTCACTGTTTCAGCTGTTCCTCTAGGCTGACAGTGCTTGTCAAAGCAAGGCTGTAGTTAGTCCGGGCTGTCTTTTAGAGTGATGGCTATAGTACTTCTATGTCCAGACTACTGAAGAGACCAAACTCCCTTCACTGGTGTTCCCTGCCCTGCCATTCTGCTCTCACTAACACTGCTACAGCCTTTGGCCACCTCAACATTGCCTGTGTTTCCACCACCAGCATGGCAATTGTGAATTATTACCATGGACCTTGGCAACGCACCAGCTACCAACTATAGTACCGTCGCTGCCCTCTTCATTACCACAGCCCCCAGACCATCAATTTCAGTGTGGTAAGCCGAGAAATGGCTCCCAAAGATATCCAGGACCTGATCCCTGAAACCTGTAGATATCACCTTATAACATAAGGTAACATAGCAAAAGGTATTGATGAGTGATTAAATCAAGGATCTTGAGATGGTGAGATGATCCTGGACTACTCAGGGGTCTCAATGTAATCAATAAACTCCTATTTAAAGGCAGGCAGAGGTTATTGTATTAACACATTTATACTCTATACTAATAGATATGAAATCAGCATACTGTACCCCATAAATGCATTAATGTATACATGATCTATGTGTTTATGATTTAATAAAAAGATAAAAATAAAAAAATAAAAAATAAATAAAAAAAAGAATTGTTTAAATATTCAAGACTTTATAATTTAAATGTATCCTGAAGTTTGGTTGTACATTCCTAGACAACTACTATTTCTCACCCCCAAATTATTCTTATTTAGAGGCCTATTGTCATCCTCTATTTTTCTGGAAGTTTAATATGTTTTGTTGGAAAATATCTCAGAAATTCTGATGAAAAGTCAAATTCAAAATATTTGTAACTGGCTCGGCACCTGTGGCTCAACAGGCTAAGGCGCCAGCCACGTACACCTGAGCTGGTGGGTTCGAATCCAGCCCGGACCCGCTAAACAACAGTGATGCTGCAACCAAAAAAAAAAAAAAAATGGCTGGGCGTTGTGGCGGGCACCTGTAGTCCCAGCTACTTGGGAGGCGGAGGCAAGAGACTCGCTTGAGCCCTAGGAATTGGAGGTTGCTGTGAGCTGTGATGCCATGGCACTCGACCCAGGGTGACAGCTTAAGGCTCTGTCTCAAAAAAAAAAAAAAAAAAATATATATATATATATAAAACAAAATATTTGTAATTATTAGCAAGTATAATACTGCTTTGAATACTTTTATATAAAGCATATGAAGTCACAAAAATATATTTAATGTACCTAAATATTTGAATGTATTTTTATGTCTCTATAATATTTCTTAATTAATGAAAATAAAATTTCCACCAAATTTTAAAATTAAAAAAAAAAATAAAGGCAGGCAGAGGGAGATTTGACTAAGGAAGATGAAAAGGCAACATAACAATGGGGGCAAAGATTGGAATAAGGTGGTGGCAGGAATGCCTTAGAGGCAGAGGCTGGAAGAGACACAAGGATTGGGTTCTCCCTTAGAGACTCCAGAAGGCAGGCCTTTCAGCACCTTGCTTGCTCTGTCTCTCTCACTCATTTAGGACTTTTGATCTTCAGAACTGTTAAGAGAATACATTTGTGTTATGTTAAGTTACTAAATTTGTGGTTGCTTGTTATAGTGGCAATGGGAAACTGCTAGGTCTGTTAATGTTACAATGATTCATTCTTTTTTCCTTGTTTTCCTTCTGTAGGAAAGCAGACAATACACATGGGCCTAAGGGCACTATACCTTTGCAGCTATACCCTATCTCCCTCCATAGGAAGGGAGACCAGGGATATAGAGTTTCCCTTTCCCAAAATGTCACTTTGACATTGTTCTCTAACAAGGAAAAGGGAATTTCAGATTAGCAGTCTGGACGTTGGTGCGAAAGTCCTAGATAGTGTCCCTTCTCTTTTCAACACCAGGTTGTTCCAAGGGAGTACTTGGGATGGAGCATGGGTTGACATAAGGCAGCTGCACACAAACTATAAATAGGGACTGACCTCTACTTGTTCTTACCTCAACAATTCAAACCTCAAACTAGAAGAAAATTATCTTCATATCTCCAATTGCCCTTGACCTGTGGTTGTGTCTATCCACACAACAGGATTTTAAGAATATTCAGCTAGGGCTGAGTTACATGTGCAAAAATCAGTAGATGACAGAATGGCTTTCTCAGTCGTTTTTCCTGAAAATAAACCTATTAAAGAAATTATCCCATGCTTCACCTAAAAAGAAAACAGCTAGAACAGGAGGAAAACTCTCATTTTTGTTTATTAACTTGAGCAAGATTTACTAAATGCCTATTTGCACATGGCTGGGTCCTGGGCAGGGCAGCTTTGCTTTTTTTGAGCTACAATGGGCCTGAATAATTTAGTTTAGGTGACTACACTAATTGAATTTACCACATAATTAGCTCATAATTTTCACTTCATTTTGCCATGCAAATCCTTTCTAAAAAGTAAAACTCCTTCTAATTTATCTGTTTTATAAATACTTTAGAACTTGATCAACCAACTTATATATTGAGGCAAAGAACACATCTCTTTTCAAGTATTCATTTTTAGAGATTTAATGTAGTGTTAACATGATAATAATTTTTTTTTCCTTCATGAGAGCAATGCGATTATATTACAATTTGGAGAACTGAGAAAAATATATAATCTAATCTTTGAACAAAACCATTTGTAGAATTGACTGTTTTTGCATTCATTTTTTTCTTTGCCTATAACTGTCACATAATTGAAATCAGAGTGTAGTTAGCATTTAAAATAATTTAAATAAAACATTTAAAAATGTTTGCAACAGTTTTCATTGAAAATTAAATTCCTATTAAAGATCCATTGCCATATTTTAAAGACCTTGAAAAAATAATACTTCATTCTATATAGAATCAGAAAAAACCATGAACAGCCAAGACATTACTCAGAAATAAAAACAGAGCAGGAGGAATCACGCTACCAGACCTGAGACTATACTATAAATCGATAGTGATCAAAGCAGCATGGTACTGGCACAAAAACAGAGAGGTAGATACATGGAACAGAATAGAGAACCAAGAGATGAACCCAGCTACTTACCGTTATTTGATCTTTGACAAGCTAATTAAAAATATTGAATGGGGAAAAGATTCCCTATTTAACAAATGGTGCTGGGTGAACTGGCTGGCGACCTGTAGAAGACTGAAACTGGACCCACGCCTTTCACCATTAACTAAGATAGACTTTCACCGGGTTAAAGTTTTAAACTTAAGACATGAAACTATCAAAATACTAGAAGAAAGTGCAGGGAAAACACTTGAATAAATTGGCCTGGGCAAATATTTTATGAGGAGGACCCCCTGGGCAATTGAAGCAACACCAAAAATAACATTACTGGGACCTGATCAAACAAAAAAGCCAAGAACCCAGTTTCTGCACAGCCAAGAATCCAGTAAGTAAAGCAAGCAGACAGCCCTCAGATTGGGAGAAGATATTTGCAGGTTATGTCTCCGACAAAGGTTTAAAAACGAGAATCCACAGAGAACTCAAACATATTAGCAAGAAAAGAAGTGATCCCATCTCAGGGTGGGCAAGGGACTTGAAGAGAAACTTCTCTGAAGAAGAC